>VZTO01021702.1:649-27647 GCA_013400615.1 Syrrhaptes paradoxus
CTGGAGTGCTGGAAGGCCATGTTCAAATGTTTTCTTTAGCTGAGAGTGCCTAGGCCGTTTGCCAGGTTGATCTTATTACTAGCACCGTTGTGTCACTGTGCTAATGTGGCCAGACAGCTACCAGACTGGACTTCACTGGGGTTCAGAAAGAGGGCTTAAGGTTCTTTCCCAAGACAGTCCTGACCTGTCTGTGGGTGGCAATATGGGATGGAGAGAAATTAGAGCAGGCACTTGGGAAAGAACCAGTGGAAACAGTTCTGAAAGTATCTGTGACTGCCACTGTTCTGGTACTAATCTAGCAATGTGTGCTTTGGCCACCGGGTATTGCAACTCCTCTGTTAGTCCTCATGAACTCTTAGAGCACAGTGTTCTGTCATACGCTCCAAGTTAGTGTCAGCTCTAATAAGCAAATGTTTGCTATTGAAGACATTAAATTCTAGGTAAGTAACTCAAGATTCCACTGTATAAAAGCAGTGTTGTACTTCAGTTACTCTAGGACTGAATTTAACCTATGAAATTGAGTTAGTATAGAAATAAGTGCATAAAAAAATAAAATACTCATATATACCTGCTTACACAACTATCTACATAATCTATGAATGCATAATGCAGAGAGTGTTGCAGTGCAGAAGCGTTCTATATGTGACCTGAATTAGCTGCTGACTATATATATTACAGTTGTATCTTTTATTGTAACAGAAACTTCAAACTGATCTGGCAAAGGTATTGTATACATGTCTGCTGACTTTTCTTATGGCTTTTCAGTTCATGCAAGGAAATTAATTAAGAATTAAAACATTAAGCAACTTTTTGGAAATAATTTCCATTTCTGATCTACATGAACTTACTCTTGCATTAAGTTGTTAATGAATATTTGTGGAGGGCATTCTGTGTATTGAGAATTCTCTCTAAAGACCATTGCATAAATCCTGTAGTTCTTATGACTCCCATTTTCATTCACAGTGAAATTAGCTGGTGAACTTATATTTTGAAGATTGTGTTGATACCGTAACACACCTGAGGTCCTCTGCATGGGAAGTCAGAGGCAGTCCCCATGTAATTATTGAGATTCCTGGCCCTTGGGGTATGAATTATTACTGGTAATCCCTTGTCCTGTTAGCCAGGTCTGACATAAATGTTAATGCAAAGACACTTTAACCAGTGCTATCATCTGTAAACTTAAAACCAATTCCAAATCCTTTCAACTTTTCTTCTCTCTAATTTACACAGAAGGTAAAATCCTGTTTTCACAGAAAGGGATAGGATTTTTTTGCTCACTTCAGTGGTGCTGTATTTCACCCAGAAACAACTGTATGCTGCTATTCTGCATTGCCTTGTGGTGTCTCTTCACTTAGGTAAAGCTGTTTAAAGCTGAGACAGAATTTATATTAGTCAGAGCTTGCTTAAATAACAACAGGAAAAATTGTGTAAAAATTATGAGGCTACACCATCTTCCATGTGAAGTGACCTCATTTTAAGATGTAAGATCATTGTCTCCTTCCCAGCAGTGGCCTCCCCAAAGTCACACTGAAAACAGTGGCAAGATGCCTACTAGTTCAAATGTACTGGATCCATCCCAAACTGTCAAGTTGTCTTTCTGCTCAAGGCAACGCTAAGAATGTCCTTTGATTTTATTGGAGCCATAATTGGTTTGGGTAGAATCTGTGTCCATTCTCTTTGAAAATTACAAACATGTGCACCTTTGATATTCCTGTATTTTTCATGAGCCGACTGAAGGTGTTTCTCTTGCATTTTTCTTGCCTCAGTACAATCAATTAGCTGGAAACCATGTAGGAATACCAAAGATTAAACACAACTACACATCTTGGCTGTGATGTAAAAGTACTTAAAGGAGTTGCTTTCCTTTCTGGTAACAAAAAAATGTAATATGTAAATGGAGAAGAGACAAGCCCAGGGATAAAGCCAGAAGATGAAATGCATGTTGTTGGGCTTTGTGAACAGAACCCTCATTTGCTTAAGCAGCTTGCTTGCCAGATACAATTTTCACACTTTACTAAGCATGACCTGCTTTAGTAGACGTTTAAGCAACAATATTAAACTGCAAATTAGATAATAAGGGAGAAGACACTGTTTCTAATTGCAGGAGCAAGATCTCAAAGAAGATGAAGAGGACTGTCAAGTAGGTGCCAGGGAGAACTGGCAGAAGATAATGGGAATTTACCTCTTGTACACCATTGAAAATCCTACAATTACATGAAGTTAACAATAATGCTGCTTTTACAGTCCCTGTTATTACATAACTGTGGTCAGACCCTGCCAAAGAAACTGGAAATGGGAGCAGACATAGATTGCATTTTGATTGGAATTGTCTTCAGTTGGCCATTTAATTGCAAATGTTTGCCTGGAGCAAGCACAATGAAAGAAATAGTGTGGGAATGAAACAGTAGAGGGTGATGTTAGTTTTTACACTAGACAAATACTGATAAAAATGGAGGGGGCAGGGAAAGCAATGGGTCTGAACTTTAAATTTCAGTGGAGATTTCAGATATGGCAGTGCACGAGTGATTTAGTTTGCATTGGTGTCACTGATCTATTGGTTTAGGTATGCCATTATTCATATAAATAATATTAAAGGGATGTTTATTTTGCCCTATAATAATGTTGTGTATTGGTGTCTTAGACTGACAGCCTTTTATGGATGCAGATTCTTTTAGCAGAAGTAGTAATCTACTCACTACCTTGCTAAAATCAAGATCTTTAAGAATTCTCACTGATCTCACTGTGTTTGTGATGGAAGAGATACTCATCACAAATTGGTGCTGTGTACTTTTATTGACACTTGTACTGCTCTTCTCGGTCCTCTGCTTTGCCTCATTCATCTTTTCAGTTTGCCCTAATACCTGTTTTCAAACTCTTTGCATGGTTATTTTTAAGCTTTTTGGTGTCCAGGCTAAGTGGAACAATTAGAAAAATTCAGTGCATTTCAGCATGTTGTAAATGGAATAGTTTGCTGGCTAGTATTTTGCATCTAGCTGCTGCAACTTCCATCTTCATTTAGCAGTCAAGGGCAGTGTTAAAGGAATTGGCCATGCTACCAAAACACAAGAGGGCTGAAACTCTGTGTTTGGGACATGTTGGTGTTGAGCTAGTAGATTTAAGTGAGAAGGATTAAATTTAGATGGAAGGACTAATTGTCTACATGTACTATAGGAAGTTGGATGAAGATTGTAGGCTGCATAAAATCTAAATAAATCCCTTGAGAAAGAATCAGAAGACCTTGGTTGCTTAAACAAAGCTTAAAGGTAGCTGGAGACTTCCAGAAGAAATTCATGCAGTAGTTTCCTATGTAAAACAATTTCCTGTTAAAATGATTTAAATAGCATGTAAGTAGAATAAAAATAACATCACATATCTGTCAAAGGCTATGTTGCTATAACGATACACAGCTGTTTATCATGAAAACCTTCAGTGACATGAAAGAATTCTGCCAGGGCTGTGGAGGACATGGTGACACACATGGTCTGAAA
Organism: Syrrhaptes paradoxus; assembly: GCA_013400615.1. Lineage (NCBI taxonomy): Eukaryota > Metazoa > Chordata > Aves > Pterocliformes > Pteroclidae > Syrrhaptes > Syrrhaptes paradoxus. Next base: position 4,138 of record VZTO01021702.1, read on the forward strand.
TGGCTTCCTTGTTTGCACTTGTCCTGCAATGGGACAGAAGCCTCCTTTTAGACGAGGAAGGAGTAACTTATCTTTTTAAAAGGGAGTTGTCTGTTTGCCTGCTGGTTTCTGCCCCCCGGCCCCTGCTTTTGTCTCTAGGTAATTGTTGACAAACCATTTGTTCACCTGTATACTGTCCTTGTGGCAGCAGAGAGAAAGCTGCGTGGATTGTTACACTGGAAGACCGACAGTTATCTGAATGGCCACTTGCTTAATAAGTTAGAGGAATGGCTGTGGGTAGTAGATGTTACAGCCCACTCTCAGTTACTTAAAGGTGTTTTCAGAGTTTTAACTCATGTTTATTGTACAATCACAATGCTATCCACGTAGTATGAGTTTTCTTGAGTTTCTGATTCTTAACATCACCAAACAGCGTGTGGGATTATTTTTCAGACTATCTTCAGTGTTATCTTCTTTTCTGACAGGTGAATCTTTTCTTCCTGTTAAACATTGTTCGTGTTCTCATAACCAAGCTGAAAGACACCCACAAGGCAGAATCCAACCTGTACATGAAAGCAGTGAGAGCCACCCTCATTCTTGTTCCACTCCTCGGCATCGAATTTGTGCTGTTCCCATGGCGACCGGAGGGCCGGATCGCTGAGGAAGTATACGACTATGTCATGCACATCCTCATGCATTACCAGGTAGGGAGCAGTATACAGGTTTTACTAACTTGGGCGAAATAGCAGTTGGCATGTGAAACAAATAAAGGAGAAATGATGGTGTTGATGTTAATTTTTAAAGACCTTCATGGAATATTCTTGTAAAATACTTTACTTTCTCATTATGGTGAATTCTTATTTCTTAAAGGAAAGCAACATATCATGGTAGACAGCTGACCCAGTGCTTTTTAGTAATGTATTTTTAGAAACAATTCACTAAGTTGAGATTTATCCTGCATTTTCTTTGCTATCTGTATCTGAATTTTATCAGAAGCCTCTAATTATCTCAAACCTGAAGAAAATCCTGATGCATGTGAAATAAAGCAGAATCTTTTTATGTTTATTTTACAGGGTCTGCTAGTGGCTACAATTTTCTGCTTCTTTAATGGAGAGGTAGAGTAACATCTTTTAATATATTTATAATACTTTTTTATTTATTTCTGGTTTGTTTCAGCAATTAAGGAGACAGTAATTTTAAAATAATTTCTAAAAAGTTTTGTAAATTAAATTTGTCAGGTAAAACATTTTAAAAAAACCTGGCTGCTAAGAAGAGCAGAGTTTGGGAAAGACTATGCCATCATTCATGGCATCACTGAGTACTTGAGGACTGACTCTGTGCCCGGCAATATCTATGTGTCTCAATTGTATAAGGAATTGAAGATACTTGTCACTTTGATAGAAATTCTCAATGAATACAAAAGTAAGATGTAATTCAATATCCAGAAGGCATATTTTTCTATCTCAGAAATTGCATAGCATCTGTTATCCTGGAGAATCACTGTGTTGGTCCTTCTGCAGCAGGATCGGGGCATAGTGTGCAGGTGTTGCTGTGCTGGGGCACTGCGGTGTTATGACAGTTCTTTGGGGAAATTTTAGGCTGAAGTTTGGAAAGCTGTTTTTTGGCACAGCTGAGAAATACCATTCCAAGAATCAGAACTTAATAGCTCATTGTGCTTCGGTCAGAAATTTGTGTTGAATAAGAAGTGCGCTTTTAAGGGAACATCCATGAACAAACTTTATTCTTACGTTAGAGGATTGTGCCATATTTCAGTAAAAAAGAAGCTAACAAGTTCTGCTGTTATCTTGAATAGATCAAGGTCCTGTAACTCTGGAGTGCACACAGTGACTTTCATCTAGAAACTCTGGCCCCTGAGCTGTAGAGAGTACGCTTACAGGGCCTTACCTTTTTAGAGATCAAAGGGGTAGAAAAGCTGAAGAGGTGAGACCGCATCTGGAATATTGTGTCCAGTTCTGGGCCCCTCAGTTCAAGAAGGACAGGGAACTGCTGGAGAGAGTCCAGCGCAGAGCCACAAAGATGATGAAGGGAATGGAGCACCTCCCTTATGAGGAAAGGCTGAGGGAGCTGGGTCTCTTCAGCTTGGAAAAGAGGAGACTGAGGGGTGACCTAATNGGCAGGGGGATTGGACTAGATGATCTTTCGAGGTCCCTTCCAATCCCTAACATTCTGTGATTCTGTGAAAATCAGTAATACAGGTCTTGCTTGCAAAAAATCCTAGCAACCACAAAAAAAATAAAGAAAATCACCCCACCAAGAACCTAACTGGTACTTTTCCAACACTTTTGGCAGAGGAACAATTACAATCCTGCACTTATTCCTACACATCTTTTCATTTGTTCATTTGTTCTACATTAAATGCAGTTGCAGTATATGGCTGTAAGCAGATGTGTGGGAGTAACCAGATCTTTTCAGGTGACTGAACCCTTAGTTTCTTGTATCGGATGCTATATAACTGTATCAGTGTGCTTATGTAATGTTATTGGACAGTAATATTTACTTACAGGTAAATATTTGGCTAATACTAGAATTAATTCATGCAGATTGCCCTTCCTCCTCTTGGCTGAATTGAAGTGACACTTCCATGGGGTTACAAGGTTTATTTTTATTCCCCCCAGAAACATATGAGTCTCAATGACTTTTTTGCCAAGGACGCAGAAATGATGAAGAGAGGCTTTCTCACAGTTTAGTGGACGTGGGGCGGTGCTTTTGATCTGGTTTTAACACAAAGTAGATGCAGGTTCAACTCCCTGATTATATACTTGATCCAAAGCGGAACACTTCATTAAGTATTCTGGATCTGATTTCATCACTTGCCCACGTTCAGCATTCATATTTCACATACTCTTTCCCTTCTCAATTTTATAGTTCAGATTGCCTTCTAAAAACAGATCTTTGGAAAAAAATCAGAGAATTTGTTCTGCTCCAGTGCAAAATGGGAGGGGGAAACTTGAAATCTATGAAGTTTCTGTGAAATAATACTGTCCACTGCTCAGCTCTGAGTTCCAATCCTTGTGGATCTTATCAGGATACTTTATTACTTAAACCCTCAATTTAAAATATGACAGAATCAGTAAGAATTGTATCTGTTAACATCTCATTATTACAAACTCATAGTTTTTACGTGCTCTTTTTCTGTAAGAAAAGCAAACCTGAGTCACCCTAAATTCACCATGGGCTGATCAGTTCCACAGCTCCTCCAAATGGCAACAGATGAGTCAATTCTTGAACAGGATATGCAAGCAGAATAATGTTAAAAGAGGGGCTTAGCCATTTTAATATTTATTAATTTAGGCATTTAATTTTTAGACCCTACGCCTTGACTTTGTCAGTAAACATACATGTGTATTTGCTCTCTACAGAGTGGAAATTTATGCTGCTTAAACCAGTTTTGGGTTCAGTGCTTCACTGACCACTATTCACTTTTTTTGTTCATTACACCTTGTTGAAGGAGGGATTTATTGCTTTGTAAACAACTGTGAGGAAATCTATGGGGAGAATGACAGTGTAGTTAGGAAAAAATGTCTGCAGAAAAAAAAGTATTTCCTTTGTCTACTAAGAGATTCTACTTCTGGCATGTGAGCCTGCAGGCACACGTGTGTTCTGCTGCCGTCACAGTCTGCTGCTGTCACAACAGTGCCTGAACACAGACTGCAACTGCAGCTTAGCTGTTGTGTACGAGATGCTGCTTTCTCACCACCTGTCAGAGCAACACCTCGTTAGAGGCTGTAAGAAACAAAAGGCATCGGAGTGGTGTTAACACTGGTGTGCAGCGAGTCTATGGTGTAAAGGTGAATAGTGATATTGGCATCAACACTTTGAGTGACAACAGGGCAAAGATTTTCCAGTGGGATATTAACAATCAAAAATGCTAAAAGCACTGATTTCTTTCCATCTAAATCTTAGCATTTCCCAACGGCTACTGTATATTTTAATATTTTCCATACCAAGTATCAGGAGCCAAACCCTGTTCAAGTGGGGGCTTGTGGGCCACTTCTGGCCAAAAAGGGAATAAAAGTGGTCTGCCAGGAGAGAGCTGTAGTGAAAAGAAACTAAGAAATAGCAGAAAAATAGCTAGTATGTCTTGTTGACTGTAGCCAAGGAACATCTCCAAACTTCTTGAGCAGTGCAGCCAGGGCTGGTCTGTCAAATCCTGTTCTAACATGTACTGCAGCTGTTTGTCACAAACTTCCTGCAGACAAGGGCGCACGTGCAAACCCTTCATCTTTATCTTCTGTGCCAGGGCTTCCCAAGCACATTCACGTTCTGATAACATCCCAGCATCCCAGAGTAAGATGCTTCTCCTCTACCTTATGTTTTCCAGTCTGAGTTGGCCTAGAGCAGCCTTTGGGTGACAGGCTGCAGTCAGAGAAGCTTGTCCCAGATCTCTGATAAGAAAGATTACTACTGAGCTATTAATAGCAGGTGACAATAATGACCTACATTATCTGTGTAAGGTTTGTGGGGTTTGTTTTCTTTTTTCTTTCCTTCCACTGGTCTATAGAAATGTTGCAGTAAAGATTATAATCTCATGTCTGCAGGATTATGCGATCCCTTTATCAATAGGTGAGCTTGGGTTGTGGGTTGTTTTTTTTTCTTTGTTGGCTTCTGAGCTGTTTAGTTTGTGCTAGATTGAATGTCAAGCTACCAATATGTGAGAGACCTGACTGGAAGGAGCATCTCTATTAATGACTGAGAAATAAAATTATATTTATTACGACTTTTCATTAAATGTATTGCTTAATATCCTTTCTTATAACAAAGTCACAAAGTGCTGCCTCTCCTGAGCAGAATTTACAGCTCTGTGCAACTGCTCAAAGCTGAGGAAAGAGTGATAAAAGTTCTGTTTTCACTTCATGGGTAGACACATGTATTGTTAAATGGAGTATTACTAGTGGTGGAAATTAGTTGTCTCATTGATTTTTCCCATCTTCTTCTATAAATGATTGATTGGACAGTTTAGAGGAGACTGAAGGACAGTGATAACAACTGAAAGGATGTCACACCCTACAAGAATAGACATGCAGTAGGACAAAGGTGAAGTTCTGATTCAGCAGTAACAGAGAGGCTTTGGGAAGAATGCCAGAAACACACAGCTTAGTTAGAAATGCACTGAGAGAACACGGGCAGGCACAGAGGAAACGGTGTTTGCCTGCACAGGAAGCACCACTTAAAACTGTCTGTCGCTGGCCAGAGAGCAAGCCAGCCGGCCAGAGTTCTCCCCGGAAGTTGCCCGAAGGTGCTTATCTTGCAGGGATACTGGTGACTCTTGAACTTTGGGAACTGATGTCCTTTAGGGCCTGGTTTACAAATATTATTAGCAATTGAAAATAAGATGAACAAACAAGTGTTAGTGAAGCAACCAGGAGGAAGTGTTGGAGAGGACTTGAGTATAAGGCTTTTTTGCAGCTTGGCAAGTCTAGTTTTATTTCCCAGCTCTGCCAACGGACAACTTTGACCTTGGTTAAGCCATTTAGTTGCAGGTGCTGGTGTTTTCCCATCTCAAGTCCATGTTGTCTACAGTGAGAATTGTTCAATATGTGATTTTTTTTTTTTGGTGTATGTCTATGATAGAACACTGATCTGATGGAGGTAATTGACTATGGAAAGGACAACAAATGGAACAGAGCTTAGTGAGTGAATGCACAGATTGATTGACAGGATTTAAAAATAAATTCCAAGCTTTCTTTCTGGCATAGGTCCAATTTTGAATATGCCTCTTCTTTTGACTTTGAGGGATTACAGGAAATTTATTTAAGGCTACATATTGCTATGCAATGCAAATTAATTAATCAAAAACTTCCTGTGATGAGACAAGAACTGCATTTATACTCAGAAGAAACACACAATTCTGGTATGCAGAGTGATGAGGTCAGATACTCAGAAGTATTAAGACACTTGATTTCTCTTCAGTGCTTGTAGATTTGTGTTTAGGTGTTTAGAGTGGTTTGGAAGGATTTTTTGAACAGTAAAAGAGTATCTCCTTTGCCCTAAAATATTAATTTCTTATGTTACTCGGTTGATACTATTTCCCTTTTTACATTTTTTTTGTAAAGATTTTGAGAAATATTTTGTTTTCCTTTAAACAGAGCATTCTGATACCAGACTGCAGGAAGTCTAAAAATTACATCCATTTTATTCTATTTATTTTTATTATTTCATAATTAAAGCCAGAGTAAAATTAGACAAAAGAAGCCATTCTGTTAGGGAAATGTAAAGCAAACACAAAAGAACCCCTGAAGACATAGGGAAAATCCTAAAAATATTTACCCACAATATCAACATTTAACCAGGGGAATCCTGTTCACTGTTTGGTTCTTCTGTATGCAACAAAGTGAAATGTAGGTCAGGCTTGTGAATGAGGGTCACGCTGTGATTTGGGGTGCACTGCTGGATAAATGTGAGCATCTGCATCCCCCCAGCATTTCTTGAACATCAGTGCCTTGCCAGTCAATGCAGGGGTAATTTGTGTACGAAGTTTGGTTGAACAGGAAATTAAATATTCATGATCTGTGGGCAATTTTTTTAACAAGAACAACAAAAAAACCTCTTGATAAAGCAACAACACTAGCTATTACTGTTCTTAGCATTCATCACTTGGAATCTTCACTGAAAAACTAATTCCATGCATGTGACACTTCATCAATGCAGTATGCACAGGTGTTTAACCAGATTGTAGGAGAGGAAGGCTACAATAAACATAACTTCCTTTCAATGGAGACATGTAAATAAGCGGGGGCCTTCGGCTATTTTCTCAGCTTTATTTTTAAACCCAGTAGAAATATGGAGTTTGGGAAAACTGTCCTTCTATTAATTTGATTAAGGTATGGTCAAAAATTTAAGAAAGGCTTTCTTGTGCCAAAACCATAGCAAAAGTCAATTATGGTTTATTGAGAGTGTAAACATTTACAGCTGCTGAGGATGTGGCCTTTTGAATATAAGGGTGAATAGAAATGACCTTTTTCACCTGTAAAACTCATCTGTCCATGCTGGACTTCAAGTCCACAGGGGAGAAAGCAGAAAATTGTGTTGCTGCTGCTCCTCCTGTAGTCTGTGCTTTTCCTGAGCAACTGGTACACTACAGTTGTAAAATGGAATTATTTCCTACCCAATTCGCTGAAGAATAATGTCTACTGAAACTGTAAATCTTTCAGAACATCTCATGTGACAGATCACATGTAGGTACCTCCATTTTCCAGGATTATTGGGCCTTACTACCTAATTAGCTTAGACACATTTATTATGGCTCTCATTTGTCAAAGATGAAGTCCAATGATACATTTCCCAGTGTTTTATGTGCATTTCTTTTTGTTTTTCTGGCATAGGTCCAAGCTGTTTTGAGAAGACACTGGAATCAGTACAAAATCCAATTCGAGCACAGCTTCAGCCACTCGGACGCTATGCGCACTGCTTCCTACACCGTGTCAACGATCAGCGATGTTCAAAGCTACAGCTACAATCAGGACTGCACCAGCGAACATTTAAACGGGAAAGGCTACCATGACATGGAGAGTGTCGTTTTAAAAACTGAGAAGCTGTACGGATGACTGCCCAAGGCTCAACATGTGCCCATGTGTTTCCCCTTGTGAACTCCAAGTTTGATTTAATGACTTCACGGCCAGAAGATTTTACCCAACTTGGGATGTTTTTCTCCTGAATGATACAAACTATAAACCAACACGTTTTTCATACGTATGTGTATATATATGCATATATACATATGTTTGCATTTCTGTGTATCTATATAGTATGAACATCTGTACATATATAGATATATCTCTATATATGTATGTACATTTATATAAGGACACAAACTTTGCCTCTTCAGTTTCTACTGTGTAGACAAAGTTGGCAATTTTTTGTACAAAGGGAATCAATGAAGGATTTCTTATTTTCTCGGGAGTTTGTTTAAGACAGTGTTGTGTTGAAGCCACTTCATTAGCCTATAGATTCTTAGGGTGTAAATACCGTACTGTATTGTCTTAATTCAACATAAAACAGAACAAAGGAAAATGGCTAAAGTAGGTGCAATAATAACAGTAGGTTGTCCAAGTTAGTTCTGTGTCCAGCATTTGACTGTCAAAAAAGCCCAACAGGTAATGTGAGGTACCAGACTCAAAGACAGGGATAGTTTGCTTTGGGCAAAGCTACTGCTAGTCTGGATTTGTTTGGTTTGGGCAATTTGGTTTTTTCCACTATTCTAAATCAGGCATAGAGATGCCAGTGCAAGACTGAGACTCTACGTCTGTACTGCAATGGAATATTTGATAGCAAGCTTTGAGCAATTTTATTTAAACTATTTTTGTGTATACAGGAATGTCTCCTTCTCCCCAATGGAAGTTTCTTGTTGGCTTTAACACAGACAAGATCAACGAGGCCTTACTGACAGAGAGAAAAGTAGGCACTTGGATAACTTTAAGTCCTTCCAGACACTGATACAGAACTGAAGCTGGTGGAACTGCACTGTGTGCTGAAGGAATTTACTCAGCTGGGAAAAGATCTTGTAGAGGATTTGTTGTAGTCATCAAAGAATGTTGTTGGTTTGTTTTATTTTTAAGTATTTCCCTGGTGATATGCTTGATAATTTATTCTGTCATTTTGGGGCAGATTTTTGATTAATTTGGAGAGATAAACATGCAAGACTTAATGCAGTGCCAATGACATACTACCTTAAAAGCCAGTGGATGAGATTTGGACTAAACAAGCAAACTAATGCTGGTAATTGTCATTATTTGGAAAATCCAGTATGAAGTTTGTCTTATAAAGGTTCAAAACATTATGGATTGAGAATTTTAATATTATTTTGGAGTGCTTGATTCTGAATCTCTGTCTCAGTTAATTAGCTTAGAACAGTAGAAGTTGTTTGGTTGGTTCTGTTGGTGACTAAAGGTCTCACCAAAAATGAGGAAATTGTCAGGAAAGTCTTGAGAAAATGTGTCTTTAGCAAGCTATAGCAATCTATGTTTTTGCAAATCTTTAATGCTTTAAATAAATTGTCATTTCACTTTAAGAAAACTACTAAAATTCTCAAGAAAGAGGGCATGATATATGAGTTTATAAAAGTCTTACTAAAAATCACAAAGTAGAAAAATGTTTTATTGGTTCATTTTGCAGATAAGTCTACTTTCAAGAGGGGAAAAAACAAAACAAAATAGAAGAAAAGTAGGTGCTGGAGTTGGTAGATTATTGTGTTTATCTGGTGCATGTAAGTCAAAAAAGAGAGTTCCTTCTGAGACCACTTCAGTTTTAGATACTTAATTTTGTATATGAACAACTTGATTTTAACTTTTAAACATTTTTGCCAGTAGCCTTTCTGTAAGCTTCAGTAGCATCTAGTTAATTTGCTCTCAGTCTTTATTGGTTTGTGACTTCACAGGCTTTAAATGTTTTGTATTTAGACGGAAAACATTAGGAGAATGTGGTAGACTCATGCCACATGCACCTTTCTGTAACTTTCTTACAGTTCTTATGTCTGGAGTTTGAATTTAGAAAGTGTTTTATTAATGATTTAGTTTCATAATATAGAGTCTCAGCTAGGATGTCTGGTTGAGTGATGGAAACTATTTGAATATTGGTGCAACACTGTACATGAGAATAGCGTGAAATCTGGTGATCAGATGTCACAATCTCTTAAAGGCTAAGAATGTGTCTGTGAGGGGCCATGAGTGTCTGAGTGTGCGTAAGCGGCCGTGAGTGTCTGTCAGTGTCCGTAAGTGTCCGTGACTATTTGTGTGTGTCCGTAAGCATCCACAAGTGCCCATGTCTGCAACTTTCTGTCCATGAGTATCCGTAGATATCCGCAAGCGTCCACGAGTGTTCCTGAGTGTGAGTGTCTGTTGTCTGCTAGTGTCCGCAAGTGTCTTGAGTGTCTCTGTGTGTCCGCAAGTGTCTAAGTGTTTGCAAATGTCCAGACCTGTCTGTGAGTGTCCATAAGTATCTACCAGTGTTTGTAAGTGGCTGTGAGGGTCCATGGATGTCCGTAAGTGTCTGCGAGGGGCTGAGTGTTCATAACTGTCCATGAGTGTAAGTGTCCACGAGTATCTGTAAGGGCCCACAAGTGTCCATGGCTGTCTGTAAGTGTCCGCCAGTGTCCATGAGTGTCCATGCATGTCTTGAGTGTTCGTGTCTGGAAGTGTGAGGGTCTGCGAATGTCTGTGAGTATTTGTAAGCATCCACAAGTGTCCATGGGTGTCTGTTAACTGGTCTGTGTCTGTGAGTCTCTGTAATAGTATCCACTACAACATGATTAGAAGTTACTTACAACTCTGCTTGCTGATCGATGTAGCGTTACTTAAAATCCGTGCAATGTTCTGAAAATACTAGTGGTGCAGAAAATCCCTGCTCTGGCAGAGCAGCTTTACACTTGGGGACCAGATTGTCAACTGATATAAATCTGTCTTGATTTTCAGAATCAGTGGGTGCCACCTGAGAATCACAGCCCAGGCAGATATCTGTCCATTTACAAGTGCTTTGAAGTCCTTTATGGCATATTATCAGACAGTTATTTCAATGGCACCTGGTGTTGTAATTAAAACAAATGTGGCGGTTTAGAGTGTGATACAATATTAGATTCTTAATTAAATTCCTTTTCAGCTAGGCAGTACAAATTTAATAGCCTATAAATTTTTTATCATTTAATACCAAATACTAGTTGCTAATTGCTCCCTGTTCTCTGTTAGAGAAACTTGTAATGGTAATTTAGGAGGGAAAATTGGTTTTCCACAGAAATCATCCTACTTCTAGATGGAAAATCATAGCATGCTTCTAGGCACACGTCTGTCTTCCCTTTGGAAGAAGGACATCCCGCTGGATGTGCAAGAAAATGTTTGTGGCTGGGGAGAGTTAGATGGCATAGGAGACTGACATTTTCCCCTCCTCATGAGGTTAACTAACATTTTTCCTATTATGCATTGGAATATAAATTCCTATTTTGCCTTCCTACCTCGTCTTTTTCAGTTCCTACACAACCGAGAGAAGGGTCTGCCTCTTAAAATGACTTTCTGTCACAATAAATTAAAATCAAAACCTTCTGCTGATTTTTCGTGGCTTATTTTCTATTTTACAGAATGATATAGTCCTTATCTGTTACCTGTTACTATTTGCTCTGTATTTTTTTGTTATTTAGTGTGGTTTTATTGTATCAATCTACAGGGACAGCAGAAAGTACTTGTCTTATATTTGGTATCTGTAATACCAACATGTCAGTATTCTATGAGAGGAAACATCTGTTTTTAATGCTACTGTCTTCATTTAATAAAACTCTCCATTGCAGGGTCCCCTCAGTTTCTGTTTGTTTGAATGTTACCATATATGCTATGTATTTTTCATTGTCATGATCTACTAGAGTAACTGGCTGTAGAAATGCTGCAAGACATACTCCTTTTCATGTCATGAAACATTTGGGCTGGAAACCAGGCAACATTCAAGTATTGTACTATGTAAATAAGATTAATAGAAGCTATAGCAGTGTATTTATTGCTTATGCTAAGAATGAAATGGAAAAAATGTGAAGTTATTTTTTTGGTTGTGCTTTATTTTCACTTTGTTCATATGAATCATGCATCTTAATTGCTGAAAGAAGTATTATGTTTGTGATCAATAAAATATTACTACATTTATTCAGATATCTTGTGCTGTAATATAGAAATAACAAAGCTGATCTAACCTCAGCTTTCAGAGATGTCTTAACTGCGTGTTAGTTAAATATTAACCCTGGGAGAAAGTCATTACATAGAGTTACTAACAATTATTCCATTTTTAAGTGTTTGTTTATTTAACATTTACATTTTTAATGCATACTAGTGTGTTGCATTTCTGGAGGAAGCTTGCTACAGTAAGAGGTGCCATTGCCCTGCACCCTTAACTTATTTCCAAATGGGAGGGAATATAACCCAGAACAGACAGAAGTAGGGCCAGATGTCTTACCTTAATCGGAAATCAAGTTTCAGTTCTGTTGAGCTGTGATACAATAGTTATAGTTGGAATAAGCTATGACTGACTAGTTTAATTTTTTTTATATACTTTTAAGTTGCATAAATCACGTTAGTATATAATATCTACCAAAACAGCAAATCACTGCTGGTGAGTACATTGCACTTTTAGTTTATTTTTTTTTTAATCTGGGGCTTTTCAAATTCTCTACACAGAGTAGTAACAATNAAAAATAGTCTACAGAGTTTAAGGGATTTATGGAGTGGTATTTTTAGGAGACAAAGCAAATAATAAAAGGAGAATATATTTTCATTGCACACAGTTGTAACCACTCTAGAAGACAGCAGAGTGAAGGTGACTTCAAGATTTAGAAGAGAAGGTATGTACAAACCAGAGACCAGTGACTGACTTTAAAAAAAATGCTCAGAATAATGTGGAAACTGAATTAGAGAAGGTTGTATTAGACTCAGTTGTTTAGCCCAGCTCTATTTCTTGGCAAGTTAAAGAAAAGTATTTTTAAAACCTCTAAAAAAAAAAAAAAAAAGACCTCTGCCTCTGCTTCAAGTGAGACAGAATCCATTTCAGGCTGGACATCAGGAGAGGACGTGGTAGTGGAGGATGGAGAAGGAAGAGGAAGAAATCATTGTCCTGGGTCTTCAAAACAACTTAATTCTGAAATCTTATTTCAGCTAAAGTATATAAGCAATCCTGAGCTAAAGACACGTACTCAAGAAAAAAAAAGAAAGACTGTCTAATTAAGCCAAACAATAGTGGCACACACACAGATCTTAATACTGTGTGTATGATACCCATATGTAAAGTGTGTTAATCTCCAATCAACAAATAGCCTGTAAACACAGTATTTTGTTCCTGAAAGGAAAAAAAAAAAAACAAACCATAGCATCCTAACCTCCATAGATAAGAGTAAACATCACTTCTTACATTAGATAGACCATTTTAAAAGGAAATGCTCTTACAGCACAAATAGCCTTGCAATATTTAGACCTGCCAACAAATACACTAGAAAATAAAACAAGAAATAAAACCCCAACCAATTTCATATCACCTATTGCCACAGAATACCACTCAATTACAATAGCCATTTCACTCTTGGCAAGGTACAAAGATTACTTCCTTTGAAAATATTCCAAGTACGCTACTATTATATCTTGCACAGTCTTGTCAGGGTAGTCACCATCAAAGTAAAAGGTCTAATCCAAAGTTGTAGCTTTTTATAGTTATCTGATTCTAAAATAAATAAATAAATAAAGTGCAAGTATGAAATTCACTTTGAACTAGTGGGGCAAATACATGCCAAAGTGAATAATTCCTGCTGTTAACACTAAGCCTGGAAACTGATCTACTGCACGCTGAAGATAAATTAACAGAATCAAAGTAACAACTAAAATTCAAACTCTAGTGAACAAGAGCAAGCCTCGTTGTAGGTAGTGTTGAACTGCATTACCCTTTTGAGAACAAGCTGAAACTAAATGCCTGACTCTGCATTATATCATGTTTTGTTTGGCACAACAATTTGTGTTCAAACCCAGACTTGAAACAAGAAGAGGCAAGTGGAGGGTGGGGGAAAGCAGGTGGATATGCCACCACACACATTCCACAGGCTACAGGCATGCAGCTGCTAAAGGCTATGGTGGAGGTTATGTAGCACTCCAACACCAGCTAGTATACCAGAGCAGAAGCAGTGAGTACAGAGTTTAGGAACCCTTTAGGAACAGCAGGATAATTATTACATATATTGAAATAGCAATAACATACAAAATGCATTTAACATATAAGCTAACAGGTCTGGACACAAACACCTTACGAAAAAACCTTTTTCAAATCTTACAGGAAAGCCTGAGTACAGTCTATTTTTACATATGCTACTCCTAGAAATAATAATTAATTAACAAAGCAAAAGTATTTTTCCCCTGTCACTTCATCCTTATACACTGTGATCATTCTTTTTTTTTTTTTTCAGGAGACCATCTCTCAACTGTAATACGATCCTGACTGGAAGTTCAGAGCTGACAGCCCCCTGTTTATAATTAGAATAATTATCTGTCATCCCACAGCTGTGTATTTTTAATACTTTTCAAACATATTGCCTAAACGAAGAATTTAGATTCATCCATAGAGTTCATGCTTCATTTGAGACAATGACATGTATAACTGCTCTTTAAATTAAATTCAGTTTTATCACTACCCAATAAATTGTAAAGATATTTGCACTACAATTCCTAATAACTATTTCAAAGTTTTCTTCCCCTCAACCAAACCCACCACTTTCTATATGAAAACAATTACAAAGGGAAAATATTTTCTGATTAGGCCTAATTCAGATAAAGCTTAATACATGGTTTTATGTGAATTTAACAAACTATAAAGACAGAAAAAGTAAAGCCTCTAACACATGTTTTCTAAAAAAAAGTGCTTACACATTATTCTAAATTCTTCATTTAAAATTTTAAGGAATTTTAAGTTTAGGAATGAATCCTGAAGTTCTACAGCATATATGTACATAAGGACTGCACAAATTATGAAAGTACAAAAGAAGCTCAAATACATGTATGTATTTGCTTCGTTCCTTACCTTGATAGTTGCAAATGAAGCCTGATAAATGTGTGCCTATAGCAGAGCAAATGCTTCTGAAGGTCCTCCGTGCATTGGGTTACACTGGCGCTGTCTTTGACACCGTGCAGTAAACGTCTATTCCTTCTGCAGAAAGGTAGGCCCAGGCTGCTGCTCCGTGGTGTGACAGGCCATTATGCACACAATAGCTTTGCATATAAACATATAAGAACACAAAATAGAAAATTAGTAGGGAACAACACTATGTTACTGAAAGTATATTGCACTTCACAGAAATACCTATCAGAGTTTTGTTAGTTTAAACACAATGAAAAACATCATGATAAAAACATTGCTAGGTATATTGGATTTAAAGTAAAGAAAAAAAAAAACACCATGAACTATTTTGTGCCTATTTTTATAAATGTGGCACAGAAAGGTTTCAAATCAGAGTATTTTTACCTTTCACACCCCCTACTTCTAGACTTAGACAAACAATAATGACTTTGTCCCCTAAATTCCATTGGATGTAAGACTTTAAACATTGGTGGAGAGCTGGGAACACAAATACTGAATCCAATTTTACTTAGCTAACCTTGAATATGAGCCAAATATGTACATTTAACAGAGAGCTCAGAAGCACATTTGGCTAGGTTTCCTGGAAGGACCTGTGGCCCTGTATTCCACAGAGTAGTGTCCATAGCCTGGTTTGTTTCTGTTACTCACAAGGGACTCCCAACTTGTCCTTCCTAATGGGCTCCAAGAGCTGACTTCAAGCACTGGTTCCTTCCTTCACATTTTGGGCAGATGACAAGAAGTAGGAGTTTTCCTGTTCAAGAGTCTCTTTCTGTGGGCAGATACAGAAGGAGATCTCAGACTCGGATGACTTGAAACATCATAATGAAGTTGTATTGTTCTGTGGTTTGTAATACAGGCCAGCAATACTGTCTCGGTTTTTGTATTTGCAACTCTCTTACAAAAAAAGCGTCTCAGTTTAACGTAATTGTGATACACTTTATCCAGATGATGCAGTGGACCAACTACAAGAATTTAGAAAGTTACAATACTAATTCCTTCAAAATCTTCATAGCACATAGTTTTGTGGCAAAACTAATTCAAATTCAGATAATTGCAAGGTTCAGGCTCTGACCCAAACAGTCCTTCCCAGTCCCAGGTCTGTATTTGCTACGAAGTACAGAAAATGTTGCCCTTTCTTTTTGACAGTGGAAAATGACAGTAGCTATTTTTTCATTTTCATTTAAAGCTAATCACTTCTTTTCTTCTTTTTCCCCAGAGGCACTTGTTTATAACAATCAGGATTGCTGCAAATAGCCCGCTCTAGCTGTAATTAAAAAACTGATTAGAATGATCTGTAATTAAAACATACAAAATTCTGAATGAAGACATTTGAATCAAGAAGGTTTCACAGAAATAAGAAACATATTGAAAGCAAAAATGGAAACATGTTAGCACCAGAATTCTGGAAATGTGTTTTTTTGCAGACAATAACAGCACTACATGCAGCTATGTTATTTCATTATATAATGGAAAAATATTTATTTTAAAGTCATATAATGCGGGGGTTTTTTTAGAAGTGAGAGCACTTATAGTGGAAAAATACACTTTCTATGTAAGCTCTGGCAAAATATTTTTAGTTTCACACCTTACACTCTTTCCCACCACCTCAGATCTCAGCACTTCACTGGCATTGACATGATTTTTTTTTTTATTCTTCCAAATAAAGGCCTCCTCTCATTTCTTAGTATTTGCCAAAGACCAGCACCCCGCGGGCATCCACATCCCTGTGGGATTCTTTCCCTTCCACCAGCTGCCTCCAAAGATCTTGGGAACTGGAGGTGCTACTGCTCCAGCCTAACATTTTTTTCCCAACCCTGCCAGCTGCACAGGGACCACAGGAGGAGCACAACAGGCCAGTCACTAGCACTCACTGACTTTCTGTTTCAGGTGAGGTACATTTGGCACAGGAATGAATGAAGCAAAGCCCCAGAGAGTCTTTACCTCCCACCTATTTCCTCAGTACTGGCACCGGGGAGTAACTGGCATTGTGCCTTCCTGCAAGGCAGAATGCATCGAGCTGGGTTCCTGGCCGTATGCTCCTTGCCGTGCTGTGGAATCTCTGGCCTTCTCCTCATTCACTCCCAGTTTATGTCTTTTTAATGGTGTCGAAACAACTGAAGGGAGAAGGAATCCCCATCAGTTTCTACGTGCAGAGGCAGCTGCACAAGCCAGACAAATCTTAAGAATTTATCATATTTCTAATCCAGGAAAAGCATTAAAATAAATGAAGCATAAAATTACTAAACATACACAGTATGAACACTCTGTGAGCCAGTGCAAATACACAAAGACAATCAGCATGCAAGACCTAGTGAGCGGTGCTACCAAAACAAAGAACCCAACCAAACAAAAAAGATGTACAGATGCAGACTGTCAGTGATTTAAGAACTCCAAAAAGAGACTCTTTTCTATTATTGCAAAACAATTGTACTATAGCAAATAGAAAAATTGCATGTCCCTCTATTTACAGACATTCTCCACTTGCTTTCTAGGCACACGCATGCTGATGAGAGGAAAAGTTAAAAGGGAGACTGGAGCTTCTGCCATTAGCACCACTGGGCACGGTTCATATGCTTAAGAGAAAGGATAGGGTGGCAACTTTACACATTCTTCACTTTTTCCTTTTCCTTCCTTGAACTCCCCTGGCCCCTTCTTTTATTCACAATGTAATATCATCTGGCTTTAGCTACAGTGATTCTATATGATGAACTCCTTAGCCATCCAGCCCAGATCCCTACAAGGGATGCCACAATAAAGAAATCAGTCCTGTTTCATTAAAACAATATTTACTGTTGCAGGTATTTACTGTAAAGTTTAAAATACTATCTCCTGTTTCTAGACTACATAAGAAAGTTCCCATAGACTTAAGTAAAGCAGTTTAAACAAAACGTCTAGACCAACCTAAATGTCTAGAAAGAGCACGATCTTTTTTAAAGGTTGAAAATACTTTCTTTTTTAATAATGTCTCCTTTGGTTGCAGCTGAAAACAACAATATATGGATATAATAAGAACAACTAGTCTAGTAATGTTTTAATCTGATCTGTAACTAACTAAATTGTACTGAACTAGCACAGGTTTGGATTAAATACCTGTGAATATGCATAATTAATTAAAACAAATTTGCCCTCTTTGTTTCCACCTAACCCTTGAGTTACTATTTCCAACCCATTCACAAACCATCAGCATCTATGTGGCCTGCGCATGGAACAACTTTTTGCCATGTTCCATTCACCAACTTCTTAACAACCACAGCGGGACCACAGACTTCAACTAATGCACTCGATGACATTTAACCAGCTCGCCCTGCAGCCTCTGTTCATCATGACTTTCCTATAGGTTCTGCACCATCTTTGTTTGAAGTTCTCTACATTTCTTTCAGAGCATTTATTCAAAGTAGCCTCTGAAACCTTACTGTCACCTATGTGCAGGAAAAACATCGGGTTTTGAGGGCATGATACTTGTCTGTGCACACCGATGGACAAGCTGTGTGTTTAAGAATCATAATTTTCTTCAAGTTGCAAATAATTGACATTTACAGGAGAATGCGAGTTACCACAAAGAGAGATAATATGCTCTGAAGTACATTAAAATACACAACGAAAAATCAAACTAACAATGCTTCCAGAAAACTCTAGCACCCACATTATTACCCTTTCCAGGCCTGTTGTATTATGTTTCCAGGTCTCCAATGAACTGAAAGATGTGATGTGTCAAAATCACTATACGTAAATCTGGCTTCAGGGTACAACTGTAAAGAACAGAGGGTTACCTGGCAAAAATGTGTTCCACTGTTGCTAAAATTAGAGGGTTTTTATCACTGCTGCTTCCTTGCAATGATCTTCAGGATACTATAGTGACTCTCCTTTTCTGGACCCAGTGTGACTTTGAACAGACCAGATAATGCCCTGCTACTTGATAATTACAGGTCCAAGATTACACTTCATTGCATGAGAGTGATGTTTCAATTTAAAGGCCAATCCTGGCAGATACTACTGTATCATCTTCATGCTCTGTTTTTCAAACAGTGCAGCTCAGGGGATATACTAAAAACACGTGAAATATGATCCAGTATGTTCTGCAGAATACAGAAAAAGGCCAGACTTATTCTGATGTATCATATTGCCTTTCAGTATAAATAGCTGTTCAAAAATTGAGAGCATGCAATCCCCTCAGTAACAAACAGACGGTGTGAGCAGCAGGTTCTGATTTCAGTGATGACAGAAAGCACAATTCAGCAAAAAAGATCTTGCTTCTCCCCACTTGCTTTGAACTTGTCATTGTATTTTTACAAGCTTTCTTCATCATCTGTAAATACTTAGCATGGCCATGGGATAGGGAATTACAATATTATAGCCCCTCCAACTATGTGTCACTAAAATTATTCTGCTTTGCTTTGAGATTCAAAGTCAATTAATCTGCAGATTAGTTTAACTGCCTCTGAAGTCTGCAATCATGAGAAGATGTGAGCCTCAGCCCTCCTGAAGCCTGCAATGAGAGTGCAACAGAAGTACACCTGTCCTGCCAGAGCTCCTGAAAACCATAAGCAGGACCTGGACTCTCAGAGCTAAATACTTGTGACAAGATCCATTCCTACCTGTCATTTCAGTGACCACCATCCATCTTGACAGTAAATAGTTCAGGTATCCTTTATAGTTGACACTGTCTGGTGCTGAATTATTCTCTTATTCTTTCCTGTAAGCCATACAGGAACATCTGCAAGAGAAGAACTCCTTGAGTCTTCCACCATTCACGTGAGTTTGAACAGGGCCAAACATTCTGGTCCTCTTTTGTTTAAATATTTAGTTTACTTAGTTTTCTTGCCTCCTTTGAGTCTATCTTGGCTCTGTTCTAAGAGTCGAGATGCTCTTTTCAACATCTAATGTCTTTTTTAAAGAGATTTTTTTTTTTTGTAAAGGCGCTAGAGTATCCATCAGCAAGTGCTTCATACGCTGGCAGTTCATCACATTAGCTATTCCAGACTAGTGATTCCAGAACTGCGTGTGTGTCTCCTGTTCCTCCAGAATATGAGTTTTGTGTGGTTTTATTCACAATTTGCTTTACTCATGTTGGAAAAAAAATCTTAACCATAAATATTTTTTCTGGAATATCTACTCTGGCAAATTTCCAAGCATAGCTATCCCATCAGTAGCTAACAGGGAAGCAAAACATAAGGCTCTCCAAGACTCTAGGGCGTATTTTGGATCTATAAATCAGCATCCCCTATATTAGGTCCTTGAAGAATCCTTGTTTAATAATTTTGTGCTAAAAATTATTGTTCTTGTATAGTTGCCACGACTCCATATCTGGCATAGCCCACCAATCATCAAACAGTCATGACAGACAAAAAACCCAAAGATATCTGGGTTTGCTGAAAGACACAATGAAAAAGTGTTGCAGAAAGCTTACCTTTAAGCCTTCAAGTACTGTGTCACTAAAAATCTGTGTGTGTGTGCGTGTGTGTCTTTTACAAATGCACAAAAGCACGGAAATTGCAGCCACTGTTTGCGAGCGCATTAAAGGCGGCTATATACTCAAGACAATTCCCCAATAATTTTGGCTTTATTCCCATGTAACTCTTCTGAACTCAATGTACTTCAGCGTATCTGACATCAGAATCTTGACAGAAATTCTCAGCAGCCTACTTGGACACAAAGAAACAAACCCATTCTTGTCTCAATTTAGGTCATACTTATTCAATGGGATTTTCTATAGCAGCAGCTGAATGCATTAATCAACAAGCTTTCAAACCAGCAAAAAGCTCTAAGCAGTCAAATCCATTGAATTTTCAAGACTGCCTTACCTGTGCAGGCTTCTGGTATATGACACTTTGCTATTTGCCAGGCTACATCCACATGACAGAAATATGTCATATAAGAAGTCTGACAGAAATATGCCAGACCTGCACTCTTTGATGGAAATCAGTGCCTTCATATGGAACAGGATGCAGAATTGCTGCTGGTTGTTCGTTTTGCTGCTGGGGTCTCCATCAGAGGTGGTTTGTTAGTACATGAAAGATCAGGTTCTAGATCAAACAGAAGTAAAACAAATGTTACAGATTAAATTCATTTTCCATCACTCTGGAAGAAATACAGTAACTGAGCTCCCTTCTAAGAAATTAATCTGTTTAATCTTTTTTTTTAGAAAAGTTATTTACTGCATGACAGTTTACAAATATTGAGGAAATAGTTAAGGAAATAATAGTTTACTTTTAGAACAAATTGAAGTTATTTACTAAAAAAAATTTGCTGGGAGACCAGGTCATTATTTTTAAGAGTCTATGATAAAATATGGAACACAAAATCAAAATACTGAACACTCATCAAAAAATACAGAACACAAAAAGCAAAATTCTGAAATGCTACAATTTCCCATAGTCCCTTCTCTATTGCCACATATGGGTCTTTTGCCACTACAGCCAACATACCTTGGGTTTATTTTTCCCTGACATTTTCCTTTTGTCAATGTGTAATATAATTTCAGACTCGGCAGATTAAAGCTATTCTCACCACAGATGCTTTAATTGCTGGTGCAGATTACTGATTTTAAACCCTTGATTGCAGTGTGGGCTCATCTTATAAGTAACAGTCCTACCTACCATTCAGATCTGCCCTTAATGCAAACTACTACTTTCCTACCAGCTGTTTGCTTCAGGCTCTAGAGCCATCATTCAAAGACTCTGGATAGATTTGTTTTTCTTAACTCCCTCCAAACACACTATTTAAGCTTTATGATGAGCGTAACAGCAGTGCTGAATGAACTCTAAAGAATTATGCCTCAGCAGTTTATGTTACTTCCCACAGCTCCAGCCCTCACAAAGTTGTCTTTCCTCCCACAACACTGGCCTCTCAACAGTGAAACCATATGGTCAGTGTTTCCATACTATTCCATTTACACATTGGATATAGCAAGGCAGATCTACTGTGTTGGTTAACCCCTTCTAGTGGGTATCCTGTCCCATTTCATATGAAAAACAGCTTCATACTTTTTCTCATTTATTTTAGCATTATACAGTACATAGACATGTAATTAAGCAGGTTACTTAAATGTGTCTAATTTCTGGTATTAAGGAAGATACATACCTCCTCAATGGCTTTAAACAAACACCTCCTCCAATTTATATAGTATTCTTAACCTGGTAACAGATAAAGTACATAATGATATGCAGTACCACCCTTCAAGAGATAACAGCAAATTGCCTTAACATCTCTAATAACATTTTGGAGTTTCTCACCTTGAGCAATAGTTTGATAGTTTATAAAAAAAAATCTTGAATAGAGCATTCATATGTTAGGCAAAATAAGACAGCTGTGGGTTTGGTTTGTTTTTTCTGATGTGACTCAAAGCAAACAGATGCTTTGGGCTTTGTCCTTTTAGTCTGTGCACTCAAATCCTTAAACGATTTCAGGTTTGTATTCAATCTGAAAATCATGCTTTTGTAACTAAAACACTCATTTGTCTACTCTTGGAAAGGAGAAGAATTTGACAGGATAATTTTTGCAATATAATTTTTTTCCTTTCAGACAGTTTCAAACAAAATAGCCCTTCCATGACTCCAGACTTTTTTTTCCCCAGCCCAGCCCAATTATATTACAAATATTTTTCTTTAGCTGTTCACAATAGCACTAAGGTTTGCTAGTGTCTGTGATGCACAAGCTGCAAGACTCCAGTTTGGCTTCTAGCAGGACTGTGTCAGTATTCTTCTTGGGAAGCTCTCCAAACAGCTGAAGTTTACTCTTATCGTCCCAGTAACATAACTGCTCAGACTAGTCACTAAGACCTTGGTCCAGCTCATCCCATTGCAAAGCAGCAGTGTCAGATTGCTGATTCACGCAGCTAGGTTAGGCAGAAATGTCTCCATAAAGGCACCCTTCCAGAGGAATCGCTACGCTCCGTCAGCTGAGGCATGCAGGACGCTTACTTTGACCTACTCATAAATCTTCGCATATTCACCTCTTTCCCAAGACTATTATATCCAGTATCATAAATTACACCATCGTTCAGCTATAGGCTGACATTCTTGTTTCTTTCCAATGTTGTTCCGAGCCTCTGTGATGATCTCCTCTTTCCTCCTTTAGGTTTCTAACTAAATCCCTATACTATTACATTCAGCAACATAGCTGAAGTCCTGAGAAGTAAAATTGCAGCCTGCTGCAGCAGAGAGTACAAAAGGCCACAAGTTTGTGTTTTGCCTGTTTCTTTACACTAGTACAGAAAAGTAACAACTGTTGGAAAAAATATCTGACACAGCTATCTTTCATATTATATTTTTTTAAAGAAGAGAAAATCTTCCCTTTCTGATCTACTTCTTTAATTGTTTTGAGTCTCTTCGTACAACAATGTTCTTTGGATGTTTTTGTTTTCTCCTACAAGAAAGTACATTTCATTGTTTCTCTATATTTCTCCCCAAAATCATAAATACCCAACTGTGGACACAGGAGTGCCAGGCTTTGCTTACAGCTTCCTTCATGCTACCTGCAGAGAGGCCATAAGAGTACTTAACAAATCTTGCTGGCCACACATGAAAAGCTCATTGGAAAGACTGTATTCTTAGTCACAAAAAGCCCCATATGGTCTCTATACTTTAAACTGATATTAAAAAAATGAGTTCTTTCCAACTCCATTGATACATGATGAGCTCATCTGTCACACTATTCATAGCTGTATTTTGAAGACATGCATGGTAATACTGAAAGTGAAGTGATGACTAGTCTACCAAAATGAAAATACAGATGAATGTCACTCCAGTCTTCAAAAAGGGCAAGAAGGAGGACCCGGGTAACTATAGACCGGTCAGCCTCACCTCCATCCCTGGAAAAGTGATGGAACAACTTATTCTTGATGTTCTCTCTAGGCATATCAGGGATAAGAAGGTCATTAGAGACAGTCAACATGGCTTCACCAAGGGGAAGTCATGCTTGACCAACCTGATAGC
>VZTO01021702.1:35613-70101 GCA_013400615.1 Syrrhaptes paradoxus
TGTTGCAGCAGCAGCTCAATGTCCCATTGCATGAGATGTATATATCCCAGGAGACTTCTTCACATTATCATAAAAAGTCAAAATTTTAAGGTTACTGCAAAATTCATAGGAACTCATATGCTGCTAAAAATAATACAATTGTTTTAAAATTTAAAAATGGAGGAAAAAAAAGAGAGAATTGAAAAAAGGCAAAGGTGATTCCTCCTGTTCATGTTAGGTAGTAATATATACATAAGAGGTGAATAGAATTTGGAAGAACAGATAGGAACCCTGAAGTTTTGATCACCACTATCATAAGTACAGTACTTAAAGAAATGAATACAGAATCCTTGAGGTCTCTTTTTTACCACTCCAAAAACAGGAGAAAGAACAACAGGAATAGCTGAACTACTCTGATTTTTTTCATGGCATTGGAAGTAATTTTAAGTATCATAATTTAGGGGATTTGTCTCTGAGGTGCCAAAACAAGGTCTGTTTTTTTTTTAAGAGGGTTTAAGACAGACTTTCAGAATTGCAGGATTCTTTGTGGCAGACACTGATTGCTGGTGCTTGTACTACATTCTGCACAGCACACTCACAAATTGGCTGAAGACTAAGTGTGCAACCATAATGGAAATGTAAAATAACAATCAGTTTCAAGTTGGATACGCTTCAAAGAAGGCACACACAGGGTAATTAGACAATTGTTAAAATATCAACTTCAGTAAAAACACAGCTTTGGCAATTACCAGAATGGGCTATGGTTAAAACCTCATTGAATAGTGAATAGTGAAAAAAAACCTCGCCTTCTGTTTCATCCATATTAGCAAACGTCTCTGGAGATATTCCAGACTCAGTGGGGACCTTTGAAATTCTTTGGGAATTCAGCACATCTTTCCAGCTGCTTGGAAATGTCTAAAATATTTTGGCTGTATTTTTAATGAAATCTCAGACTGAGGCAGACATCTAAGTAAGAAAACAAATCCCCAAAATCAAGTTTTATAAAGTTATAAGCAGCAGAAAATGCAATCCTATAAGAAGAGTTATCAGAAAATTTTAATATGATATGTTCTGTCTACCCTTTCTATACTGCAAACTTATCTGTGCTTCTATCTTGCAGTGAAACCACACATACTATTTGTAACAACTTAATTTTTATAAGACTTAACTATAATGAAAAAAAGCTATAGTAGCAAGACTGTTTTTAATCAAGGAAATAAGTAAAGCAGCTAGACTGGAGCCACAGGTTGAGTGAAAAAGGAAAAAAAAAGCAAAGGAGAAACAAAAATTTNGAGTAATTTTGCCTACTTACAGGAGTAATATTCAAGGCACAACCATAAAAACACACACACAAAAAAAGGATATACCTGTAAAGGTCTTTACCCATTTTTACCATTTTCAGGTCATATAAATAAACACAGAGTTTTAGTGAATAATTTCAAACAATGAAAATACCTATTATTGAACAATAAAGAAAGCCTTTTTGAGAAAGAGCTGGTGGGATAGGGGAGAAATTGGACTTACACAGCAACTTAATCAAAATTCAACTTCTGCAAATAGGTTTCTAATATGGTGTAATTTCTATACCGTCTGCATGCATGAGGGAGGATTCTTAATTAGCAGCTCATTGGCTAATGCCATTAAGGAGACCACAGAGAGTGCTTTGCAAAACCGCGTTTACACCTGTTCTTCAAAGAAATATCCCACCCACATCCTCCCTCTCCAGTGCATGAGGACAAACTGGCCAGCACTTCAAGGACTCAGTTTTAACAACTTGATTGTCTTCTCTCTCCCATTAGCTGTCTGAGAACCTTGTTCCACATCCGTTTTTTTGCTGGTTCCACAACCAGTTATTCACCTAAACACTGAGTGAAACTTCTGCTGTTACATGACGACCCCTGCTTTTTCAATGCCAACCAACATCACAAGGCATGACCAGAAGTAGGCTTTAAGTAAGTAGATTGTTCCACTGCAGTAGCATTAAAAACCACACAAAAATCTCTCTCCTCTTCATTATCATCAGAGTGTAAGTAAAACCTTTGCAGTCATATTTAAAATTCATTTATAGTGTTCAAAGCTGTACCCACCTGCATATGCACATACAATGTTCAGTCAGTGGTGCTTGGCTGGGAACAGTTGATGGTGAACTTAGATTACTAAGAAAAACCAGAACATTCAAAACCAGATTTAGGCAGAGATGGCAGTGAGATGAGCTTCCTTACATATCCTAGTATCTTGAAAAATCAGTTTACTGCCCATAGTCTGGTACACTTAGATATTAAGCCTGACTTGTTCAATGTTATTTTTTTGATTTAGCATTTTTTCTTAAAGACACAAAGAACTAAGCAATTAAGAATGCAGTTCCAATACAACATTAAACACTGAATTATTTCTATTAGACAAATATGATCATACAAAGCCTGGCTAGAAGCCAGGTCTGCTGAAATTCAGATATTTTACACCAAGTGAACTATAAACAACTCTTTCTCCTGTCTTATTTTGTAATAAGCAGACCACAAATGTTTGGGGAGCTTTTTGTTCTTAAAGAAAGAAATTACAGATTTCTTCTAATTTTAAGCATTCTGAAAGAGGTCACTATATTGTTGATTCTGACACACAGAGGTAGACATACATTATCAGATATTACATGTTCACATCACTTATTAAAAGGGCTCGTTCTGACAAAATATTTTAAAATAAGGAATGTAATGCTTTCTCTGTAAGAGGGACATAAAATGCCACAAAAACAAAACCAGGGAAGTTCAGCTATCCATATTGGTATAAATTCTAATTTTAGGTTCATAATGCTTTGGAGCAAACTCCAGCAAGCAAGTGAATAGGTTTTGTGGTTTCATATTGAAGCCTGAGAACTTCTCAACATCTAAAAGTTTTTACATGATAATGGGAAAATACTCCAGCAGTAATTGCTTTGTAATGCTGGGTCACTCAGAAATAACCATTAAAATGGGAATTAAAGTCAAGGAAAGCAAACTGGGAATGAGCCCAGAGAAAACGACCCAAATGAATGAGAAGACAGGTAATCCTTTGCACAAAACTGATTTTTAGATGACAGGTGTCCTGACAACAAATACACAAAGTTCCTGAACTCAGCAGTAGCAGAATGAATGATTTTTCTCTTGCAATGTAATGTCCTCAAAAGGATGTCCTTCATACATATTACAGTCTGCCCAATGTTTTTCCCTGTGAAAATATTGTCCCACATTTTTATTGCTACAGCACTCCAGAACTTTGCTATGCCCAGTGCTGTGCAAGCACAAAACAAAAGGAGAGCTCCTGTTAGTTACCATGCAGATGGAGGCTCTGCTGGAAGTCTGTAGGCCTTGGGAAAAGAAATTTATAAAACCTTCAAAACCAGGTTAATTTTCCTCCTCTAAAGAATAGTGAGGATTTCCCCTCCCACCGCCTGCCACTCCGACCCTCAAAATTAAAGCAATGACTCACCACTGGAGATTAGCTGTTATTGCTTTTAAATGTAACTCTGAAAATTAATCTCTCTGTCCTGACTTTAACAATTTATAGCTCATGTGGATAACCATATAAACAGCTTCTAAATTAAGAACTTCTTCAATTATCTTATAGCTATCTGCATGTAAGTCCCATTTAAATTAATGAGGATGGAATTCATTAAAGACAGCTTAAGGCCATGTCTGGCAATATGCAGTGTGCAAACTCCAACTTTTATCGTAGTTATTGTACTAAGTAAAGAAGGTCCTACTTAAACCCCCATCTCTACTTATCTTACAGCTCACCTTTCTATACACTTTCTATGGAATTAGTTTCTTCTGGGAGTTACAGTGTGTTCTAAACATTTTGTTTAATTTTCATTATTTTTTTTTTGTTTCTGCCTTGGACATACTTTCCTTAAGGTCAGCTGAAAGAGGCAGCATGCCAGGCAGGTTTTCACAAGTTTTGTATCTCTCAGGCTAAAACCTACCCAATTCAGCATCCATCAGGGCTGGAATTATAATTCTAATTCTACCTCATCAATGGAGAATTTATTTTATAGAAGTAAATTGTAAGAGCATTTCCTTAGTACATATATTGCCACATCACCATGGCTGGTTTTAAAGGAGGAGTTCTCTGCAGTACACGCTAGACAATACTAACTCAAAAAAATGGATGTTTGCATCTGTATTCTAAACCATATTAGACATGACGGATTTATTTTCACTCCTTCCGATTTAGACCATGTGTTTCAGGGACAAATGTTAACAAGAGCTGCAGAGGAAAGAACATCCTGTGCAGCATTTTGTGGTACTAATTCCCTGAAAAATAAACACCACTGGAATCACTGCCAGTTGCAAGGTAGCAATTACAAGCATCAAAGAGGGGGGGAGTAAATCAGTGTAAATTATATTCTGGTTCTTCAGAACAATAAGGAAACAGAGATTTACTTTTACATTTCTGGTTTTAAATTTTAAAAAGTTTAAATAAACTTCAATTTTTTCTTTTGCCAACTTCTGCACCTGTTTGCTTGGTTTGTTTTAGTTCTTTAGTTGTTTTTTCCTATTCTGCAGGGAGTTTTGCCTTTCCTAACAATAGCTCTCATACAGGCACTCCCTTTTATCCCTTCGTGTTTACACATATTACAAACAAACAGAGTCAAACTCACTCTACAACACATTCTCAGAATTGTCTTTGTTATTTGGTTTTCTTCAGAGCATGTCTAATTTTGCTTCATGTGAACTCTCGAAAAGACCTTCCTGCCTACACTGAGAATATATAAAGGATTATGGACCCATGAGACTTCCTATGGATAGATGGGAATCCTGCTTTCCGTTAACGTATTTCCATTACAGATTCTGTCAGTAGCCTTAAGAAACATTAGAATGAGTGCATTAAAAAAATTAATGTCTTCTGGGGCTAACACTCTCAGTGAGGAATCTCATTCAAATTAAAGGAAGTTCCAATTTACATGGAGGTGCCAATAACTAACAGGCATGCAAACAACAGCTTTTCTTACAATTGGCATACTATCCAAAACAAAAGCCAAAGCACTGGAGTGGTACCTAATAGTTTCTCGGGGCCATATATTCCTGTTAAGGACTAGCTTTATAAGAGGCTCAGCACGAAGACACTTCTACCTCGGAAGCACTGTGGCTTTCAGGCAGGAAACATGGCTCACATTAGTCCCTCTGTGTTGACAGAACATTGACTCAGTTTTCTTAGACTGAAGGCATGTAGGCAAGAGTTTTTCTTTTGTGCTGACACAGAGCCAAAAAAAATAGGGTCAATCCTCAGTCACAGCAGGGATTCTCATGCAGTTAGACTGACCTTTGCATGCATCTTATTGCTTGCTCTGCTCTCCTGCTGATCCAGCTGCTTTCTCACCTGCACCCCATGACTGTACAAGTTTCCTGCATCACAAGGTACCAAGCTTCCTGTCTTTGGAAACTACAGCTTGGAGTAAGGAAGAACTGACTTATGCCCTCCCCTACAAATTTAAGTACTGCCCATGCAATTTCATTGCCATGTATATAAAACTGAATAGAAATCAACATGAGATGAACATGTAAAATGACAAGATGCAGCCCAAAGCAGGAACAAGTGAACTGTGCTGCTAGAAACTGATTTTAAAACTCTGCACAATAAACTTTTTTTGGTCAAATATTGATCTAGGATAACTTTTCTTTTTTTTTTTTCCCCCCCCTACAAAAGTGTTTCCTAACAGGATACTGTATTTATCCCTTACTACCCCTGCCTTTCTACAGAGTTCATAATTATAGCTTACTGTACAGTCCGCCCTCCTACTGTGAAAATTCAATGAAAAAGGAAAAAATTACAAAAGCTGAGAACAGCCATGTCCAAACCACATGATTGTTGCATAAAGGTTGCTGCAGATTGTTTTCTGTAGCAATAAATTCATTAGTTCCTCTTCCAAAACTTAGAAAAAAAATATACAAACACAAAAATATAAGGAGAGTAAAATAAACACTGCAGAAGAAAGACATTAATTCTACCTAAAGCAATGAAGAATTTGACACTAGCACATTTTCTAATGAAAGGATGTAGTTCAGGGTAGCTTGAGTGAACTCTAGTAAAGATTCCAAATTTAACATCATCTTTAGCCATGGCTGGTCTGGTCTAGTACATCTTCAGAGCAAGGAAAAGGAGTCATTAAAAAGGTGGAACTGTTCCCCTAACAGATTAAATTCTGTGCCTACATCAGAAGGAAGATTTTTCTCTCCAACTTCTGGACTGCCATGTCACTTGTCCCACAACTAGGTAAAAATAAATAAAGAGGAAAAATTGCCGTATTTGCAAAAATGCATACAATATTTAAAAAATAAAATAAATAAAAGTTAAGTTCTTCATGAAAATCAGTTTGTTCTACTTCAGAAGTTTCAGGTAATAAGTAAAGATCAGTTTAGTGTGGAGCACTACTCAGAAACTTCAGACAAGCAGCATCACTGACATTTCCTTGCAATTCCAATTAAAAGCAGAAGTTCACAGCCATCATAGGAAAGTACAGCTTATTTTCTTTTTTTTCTTTTTGGCAATATTACTTGAATTTAAGCCTAAATTATAAATTCTAATAAATTTTTACACCTACATGAAAGGTGCCCTTTTTAATATATGTGACGTTTTAATGGAAAACTACAGTATCTTAATATGAAACATGTTATGTTAAGGCTGTAAGACATGTTAAACATATTTAATTCACTGACTGTAAGACAATGTAATACAAAATTCTGAATTAAACAGATTTCCTTTTGTTTTAGTCACAAGCCAGTCTAAACCTGCTTTCTCTGAAAGCTGTATTTATTTTGAGTAAGTTCATTAATATCAGGAATTTTCATTCAAATAATATATTTTCACAATAGCAAAAAAAGTGTCAAGTATTTCTCTGTTTTCATACTTTCCTGCCATAAATATGTTTGATTAGCTATGTTTTTTCATAATCTTTAATATCCACGATGCCTTTAACATTGAAATGACACAAATTAAGTTCTAATAAACCTATGAAAAATCTACATTGCTAATATTTAACTTATAACAAGGGGGGGGGGGAAAGAGATTTTCTGAAACAAGAGTTCAAAGTAATTCTCTACAGATAGTGGAGTTTCATGAAGGAAATAGTTCTTCCCTCCTTTTTAGCACAAGCCCTATACCTGCTTCGGCCAACCTCAATAATTATTATTTGACAGTAATTTATGCTAGTGGTATGGAAAACTATGCTTCTTTTTAAATACGAATAAAGAAACGATAAGAAGCCTTGTAAGAAGGGACAAGTCATACACAGGGGTTGGATAAAGAGAGCGAGAACGGAGCAGGGTGCAAAAGAACCTTGCTAGAGAGATTACTTGAAAAATAAGTTTTGACAAGAGGATCTTAGTATATTTAAAACTCATGTGTGTCCTGAATCAAATGCAGTTGAGCTTAACAAGAATTTAAGCCCAGATGTTACAACAAATGCTAGAAACAGAGGAATACAAAATCCCAGAAAGTGACTATGTAAAATCCTGATGGTGTGCATTCCAGTAAACACAGGTAATTGTTAATACCACTGAAAGAGCACTGAAAAACTGGTACTGCAGGAAAGCAAGGGGCACAAGAGGAAAATAAATCAAAGACTAAACAAAACCTTTACATGAAAGAAAAAATAAATGAATCTAGAAGCTGTCAAGGAACTTGGAGGGTGTAATGTACTGAATGAGGCAACGCCACAAGGAAACAAATGTGGAAAGAGATAAGAAAAGTGATGAGAATGCAATAGGAAAAGCGTCAAAGGATGACATAACTGATGAAGCAAACCAAGAAAACACTGGCAATAGGATAAGACATATGTCACTTGTGAGATCATCAGTGAATGCCACAGATCCTTTATATATCGATGAGGAACCTGCCAAAACAAAGGCCCAAAACTTTATAATCAAAAGCAAAGAATACTTCCATTGCTTTATAACTGAGCATTAAATACTCACATACATTTTATCTCCTTGATAAAATATCTGAAAAGTGGTGTTCCTCAATCACATGGCAACTGCAACATTTTAATGGAAGACTCTGCATTCTGAATAAATGAATAAGTTAATTAGAATTAAAAATAACAAGGGGAAGGGAAATCTTAGGATCTGATTTGAGATGAAGAGATGATATTAATATATTATAAAGCTGGGAACAAACCAAACAATGATCAGGAGTGTTAGAGTTCCTTTGCCATTGAAAAAATCATACTTATCAGAGGAAGCAGAGGAATCTGTCCAAAGCATGATTTAAAATGTACACTATGCCTCTACTAAGGCACATGGAAAATGAAGAAGAGGTGATCGGCAACCAGCATGGCTTCACCAAGGGCAAATTGTGCCTGACACACCTGGTAGCCTTTTATGATGGAGTTACAGCATAAGTGGACAAAGGAAGAGCAACTGCTGTCATCTACCTGAACTTCTACAAAGTGTTTGACATTGTTCCGCATGACATCCTGCCTAGTGGCCAAGTTGGAAAAATATGGATTTGATGGATGGACCACCCGCTGGATAAGGAATTGGCTGGAAGGTCACACCCAGAGAGTTGTGGTCAACGGCTCAATGTCCAAATGGAGACAGGTGATGAGTGGCATTCCTCAAGGATCGGTACTGGGACTGGTGCTATTTAACACCTTTGTCGGTGACATGGACAGTGAGATCGAGTGCACCCTCAGCAAGTTTACTGATGACACCAAGCTGTGTGGTGCTGCTGATGTGTTAAAGGGAAGGGATGCCATCCAGAGGGATCTAGACAGGCTTGAGAGACAGGCCCATGCCAACTTCATGAAGTTCAACAAAGCCAAATGCAAGGTCCTGCACATGGGTCGAGGCAATCCCAAGCACAAATAAAGGCTGAGTGGAGAATGGCTTGAGAGCAACTCTGAGGCTTCTCAGATTGACTTGGGGATGTTGGTATATGAGAAGCTAAACATGAGCCAGCAGTGTGCACAGTCAGGGGTTTGGCAGGGAGATGGTTCTAGATCAGGCCCCAGACCACTTTATGGGACTAGATCAGGTTCTAGATGGTTTGTGGGATTAGATCTGGTTTCTAGTCTTATAGTTCTAGATCAGGTTCTGGAGTGCCTTGTGGTTCTAGATTGGGTTCTAGATATCACTCTGAATGCCTTTATGGTTCTAGATAGCATTTTAGAGCTCATTCTAGACCGCTTTCTGGCTCTAGAGAGCATTCTAGAGATCATTCTATTTCACTTTATGGCTCTAGATCAGTTTTCAGGCTGGCTTAGGGCTCCATTGGGTTCTGAGGGGGGAGGACCTACTTCAGGCACCTGTTTTGGAATCTCACAAGGATTTGGAATACTTGCTGATGATGAGAGCAGTCTCACTGGGTTTTTTCCTTTCTTATTTTTTTTTATTGCCTCGCATGCTCTTTTTCTTCTTTGTGGTTCTTTTGAGTTGAAGGCCTTTAGGATCATCCCATAAAGTGCAGTTCTCCCAAGTTTTTAGCATCCTGACTCACCCTGCCTGTGTGGAGCCCAACCAGATCCTGGGCTGCATCAAGAGAAGCATGGCCAGCAGGTCGAGGGAGGTGATTCTCCCCCTCTACTCTGCCCTCATGAAGCCCCACCTGGAGTACTGCATCCAGGTCTGGGACCCCAGTGCAAGAAGGACATTGAACTGTTGGAGTTGGTCCAGTGGAGGCCATGAGGATGATCAGAGGGCTGGAGCACCTCTCCTGTGAGGACAGGCTGAGAGAATTGGGATTGTTCAGCCCAGAGAAGAGAAGGCTTTGTGGAGACTTAATAGCAGCCTTCCAGTACCTGAAGGGGTCTACAGGAGAGATGGGGAGGCACTCTTTATCAGGGAGTGCAGTGAAAGGACAAGGGGTAATGGATTTAAATTAGAAGAGGGCACATTTAGTCTAGATATTAGAAAAAAAATTCTTTACTATGATAGTGGTGATGCACTGGCACAGGTTGCACTGGAAGTGTTAAAGGCCAGGTTGGATGAGGCTTTGAGCAACCTGGTCTAGTGAAGGGTGTCCCTGCCCATGGCAGGGGGGTTGGAACTTGATGATCTTTAAGGTTCTTTCAAACCCAAACCATTCTATGATTCTAAAATTAGTTCTCCTGAATTCCATCTATCCCTGGATTAAAATACGTATCATATGGTATCTTTGCCTTTTCAGGACTGTATGATTACTTGGAAGGAAAGCTTAACTGAATAAATAAGTACAATTTTCTAGAGTCAGACAAAGGATTAAGGCTAAGCTCACAAAGGCCTAATGAACCCTGGGGAAGAACTGCATGAAACAAAAATTTCAAACTGACATACCAAACACCCACTTTTGCTGATGAAACTAGAGAAGTTTGAGCATTGACACAAATGACAGATTTCTGTATCTTTCCAGCTCCAGAACATCCACAGTTCAGAGCATCTTCATGCTCACTTCCAATGCAGTGTTCACCTAAAATGAATTAGGAACCAGAAATTAAATTTTTGTCCACTACCTTTTGACATTTGATTCAGTCATCAGATTCAGAACATTGTCTAACATACACTAACAAGATCTGAGTCCTGCTAAATATAACTATTGCAACTTCCATTTTCAGTGGTGGAAATACAGAGGAGATCAAATATAGAATTTGTATAACAATCAACTCTCTCCTCCAGCCATGTGAGTTCAAACATACATCTCTTCCTTTCCAAAGAAATCTGTAAGAAATTCTATTCCAAGTTTCCCATCAGCAATTTTAGAACCTTTTCTTGATCCTTGTCTCAGCAAGAACTATTATTCCTATAACAGTAGCTCTAATCATTGTACCTGCTAAGTTACAAAGCATATATTTCCATATGCCATTTTCTATCCTCAAAGTCTCACAGGGCTTAAAATGGGTTTTATTAAGTGATAGTCAAGTGCACCATTGTGCAAACTTGCCAGTGCTTCACTTTTTGCTGTGTGAAACAATAGTCTGGCAGAACAGCTGTGTGCCAGAGGCTTGTAAAACATACCTCTTATCTATCTATTCGCAGAAACATGTTTCAAGAGGTTATACAACTTTTTTTTTCTTTATCAAAAAGAAAAGTACATCTTACTGCCTGACTAAATTTAGTCTTTTTTGTTTCACTACAATTTGGTAGATAATTTCTTTCCTTACAAACTTAAATGCACCACCTACAAGAAACTTGAAGGACATATTTTTCTGTTATGCATATTATAATATCTGTCATCTGTCTTTAGTTCAGTTAAACAGTTAATTATTTTGGTCTCCAACAGTACTCAGATGAACTTTCCCTACATTTTCTAGGAAAGATAACTGTGTTGGTAAAGAGAGACCAAATTTCAAATACTTCTTGAGTTTTCCTCATTAAGAATGTACTGCAATTAGTATCAGATCATTTAAGATTCTTTCATGTCTATACCTCTGAACTTCTATACATGGCTGCCATAAATTAACAGGTTACCTAGTAATGGTATTATATTAACTGCTTTGGTGATTCTAAGATTTAGGACAGGGATAGAGTATCAGTAGCTCTGAGTTTTAGGCCATATAATACTAGCTTTTTCAACAGAAACATAATTTAGAGATCTAGCTAAAAAGAAGTATACCTGAATCTCCTGAATGGGATCTGGTTGCAAACAAAATCTGCCATTTCATCTTCTTTAAAAAAATTACTACAATATTTACTAGGTGTGTCCCACAGGGAAAACAGAGCAATACAATATATGTCTTTGTTATCCTTAAGTTTATGTCTGAAAAAATAAAAATGGTCTTGTATTCATTGTTCCATTGTATCTCTAGTAGATCAGATAAAGTGGGTATGTTCTTGCTCTCTTTGAAGTTGTAGCACTCACTTCAGTGATACTGGGATTGGAGCTGCATATTTAAACAGCATCTAAACAAAAAGCTTGAACGGCATTGTATGTAGTTTATGCAGCAATATCCACCCTCCATTCATAAGTACAAGATATCTTGCTCTGTTAGGGAAGTACGTGAAATATTAGAATGATCTCTGAAAAGCCCACAATCATAAGATCTTTACCATTAGACTACATTGTTTCTTATCAATAGTTTTTTCCTGTCCCATGGAAACACTATTTAAAATTTGTCGGCTAGCTGTTGAGTAACAGTAGTATGATTCAATTTTTTTAAGATACATTAGAATTCCTTTTCTTCCTAAACATGGCAAAATTTTGCTGAGACACAGCACGCTGGAAAAACAAATCTGAATTATTTTATTAAAGAAAAGGCAAAGTCCCAGTGGCTAAATGAGTTATCTATCCCTGTTATCAACTGATTCTCAAGGGTTCTTCACAAAATACAACACAATTCTGGTCAAAAATAATGTGTGGGAACTCACTCATTTCATAAATATAAGGAAATGAACTATTTTGCTGTACACTTCCTACAGTTCACCCTTTCTTTCTCTGTCCCATTTGCAACTCCACCTCCTGCACCACTACCTAAAATAACTTTCCTATCTCTGCACGTGAATTCTGCTGAAAGTCCAATGATAGAAAACTGTAGGGCTCAAGCACCAGGTGTCGATGCTGCCAGGACATGGAAAAATATTACTGAACATCCAGGTGAAGAACAGTGGGGGAACTGTTCCTTGATTAAGGTGAATTCAGATGTTCTGTCAAATCTATGTCTGAACAGTACAAAAAGCCTTGCTGTACATGAAGTGATCTTGCAAAATCCTCACCAAATTCTGATTTTATTTAATAAAATTTAACTGAAAGTCCTAAGTATTTAGAATGTCTTTGTTGTTTAAATTACATTCCTGGATTTCTTGCATTTAAGACAAGTTTGTACATAGTAATGGGAAAAGATGGAAATGATAAAATGATCAGTATAACTGCATTTATACTCTCCTGTTATGAGATGCGTCAGGGATAATTACATTTCTTCCCTTTTAATGATCTTTATTATTCTAGTTTGAAATACGTTTGGGCTCCCAAAGCATTTGTGTAACTTTGTGTGCATGTAAGTACACTCCAAATATAACTGTGTACTGCTGTTGAAGAAGGGAGGAGGGGAGAGCAAAGCTCCTCTGGCAGTTACAACAAAAACCAGTAAAAAAAAAAAAAAGTAAAAAAAATAGTGAATTTTAACCTACTTTGAAAAGCTAAGCTAACCAACAAAACCATCCACAAAAAAGAAAAATCTTTATGTCATCTGAGATAATATGAAATGCACCTGTATCCATTTTTATTTACCTATGTGTTTTTATTGTCATTAGAAGAATGGCTATGCGCATTATAAGGAAATTACAGCTAGCTCCCTGGGTTTTGTTCCCATCTGACTTGGACCTGTATAAGCAGAAACAACTGTAATCCATCTCTCCTATCTTTGGATCACAATATCTAAATTGCACCTTCCTCACGCCTTAGACTAGGTTTTTAATTTAATTAAAAAATAAGATTTTTCTTGGTTAATGATTACATGGAGGTCTCGGGAGAGGGAGTGTTGGGTAAAAAAAAAATATTTTTTTCCTCCCTTTTCCTTTGAAATATTGGAAAATAATGGTATTTGAGTGAAATAGATATTTGCTATCAAGGACTATCTATCCTTCCATCTTTATTACTGTCCTGGTTTCAGCTGGGACAGAGTTAATTTTCTAACAATTAGTAAAGCAATTTACAGTAATAAATGAACAACTGTAGACTGTAACCTAAAATAACAGAAAACTCATAGACACATTTTAGCAATCCTGGTATTTTGGAACAGTTTTTGTAACCTAATTTTATGTGTGAATAAGTGCCTTTGCTTTGAAATATTAACAAGCAAAACCATTCTCAAACATGAAAATAAAATACAATCTTTAAAGAACATGGGTTAGAAGGGAGCCTTCACTGTTCACTTGTGCATTTTAGAAAATGCTACCCCATTGTAAACATATATCCTGGTTACACCCGTGGCACTGCTAAACCTAAAGGCACCTTGAAGTTCTGGCTTTATGTCTCCGAGTCATGCTTGTGAACAGGACATCTGTGACAGCCTATTTGTGTCACTGTACAACTACAGTGAATATACAGAATTTGGTC
The DNA here is from genome assembly GCA_013400615.1 of Syrrhaptes paradoxus. Taxonomy (NCBI): domain Eukaryota; kingdom Metazoa; phylum Chordata; class Aves; order Pterocliformes; family Pteroclidae; genus Syrrhaptes; species Syrrhaptes paradoxus. Next base: position 49,591 of record VZTO01021702.1, read on the forward strand.
TCTGCACTAGCTTTCTATGATCCACTTTGTACATTATTTTGATTTCTTTTCACCCTTCAGTTTTAGATAGAATAGAAGCATAATGACCCACTCCACCCGAGCAGGGTATTTCCTGGTAATTAATTAATGGCAGTTAAGGGATTTTAGATTTGCTGTTGGCACCCAATTCAATGAATTGTCAACCATCAGGAAATACCCTCCCTATTTGTCACATCTGCCAAATTACTAATTAAGCATCTAACACTGAAAAGCAAACAACATTTTTATGTTATTAGTTTCATCCATTTCAGTGAAATCAATCAATTATATTTTGCACTGCCTAAAATCTCAACAATAGGAAATTTGCATTGTATACCAGTGCCCATTGTTATTGGTGGAAGGACTACAAAATAATAAACAAAGTAAAGAAAAAATATAAGTGAAGAAATAAAAGAGATCGGCAACTCTGCCCACAAATTCTGTCCTTATTAAATTAATATAACTATTGGATATGGGTATATTTATAAGATACCATAGATGTTGCTTATATTGAGGTTCTCACGATAATTTTATAACGGAGTACAAATGCTGGGAAGCCATAAATTTAGCCTAATTTGTTCTGAAGGAAGAAAGATGTAAAGAAAAGGGGAGAGAAGGAAGAAAGTGGGGAGGACAGGAGAGGAGGAGTAGGGGAAAGGTGCTGGAATGGGTCTCATTTTTTAGGACTAAATTCACAACACCAGTTAAAATAAATTAAAGCAAAGCATTGCTATTCAACTTCCACTTTATAATCCAGAGCTTAAACAGCACAGACAGGATATTTGGGAATTAGGGTCAATGACTCTCCATGCATGAGTCAGAACAAATATTTCAATCAAACAGTCCCCTTGATTCCATGGTTTCCTACAGGAGATTTTTATACTCTGTGGTACCCATAAAAAAGCACTCCCTCCTGCAGAAGTTATTCAATTTTACATAAAATATGGGAGCACTAATTACACCAAAGAATGAAAGCACTATATGCAGATAGTGAGTCTCATGTGCCCCAACCATCCCATCAACCTCTTATTTACAATGTTGCAGACAGACAGAAATGCCCCTGTCTCCTTTGTTCTGAGCAACCTCTTCATTTTTATTAGAGCTGGCTGAAACTGGTATTAAAAAGAATATACAAGCTGAACAAAACATTAAGATCTGACCGGAAACAAATTTGCCTCTTTTGCTGCATATTAAAATAAATTGTTTTCATATTGACTGTTATAGAAAAGAAGTCAGTCTGTGTATGAGCTGAATAAATAAATCATATTTATACAGCCCACTCACTTCAAGGAAATTACTCTCAGGTCCCACTGTTGCCAACGTCCAGCCCACTCTTCTTAGGCTGTATATTTATGTCTTCTGCAGAGATCAAACATAGTTTTAATTCTTAAAAGGGACTACACAGGAGATGTGCTCAGCAATGCTCAGGGATTGGGTAAGAAAATACTCTAAATTTCTTTTGCTTTTCTTATTACCTTTCGGTCTGTTTCACAAATCAGGACTCCCAGAAACACCTAGCATGAGAAGCGTCACTGCCCATTATTACCTTATGTCACTAAAAGGAGCCAGAACTAGAACAATGGGAGCAGTTTCCAGGAATATGAGGAAGGCTTTGTTTGGATTATCCCTTGGTACAGTGATTGCCACTGAGTAGCATCAGAAACAGTAGGTAATTACTCATTTTTTAACCTCTTTCACAATGTCATTACAAGAGCAGCTTTCATCTCCTTAAAACAGATGCTCTCTTGCTTCGTCAGAAACCTGGCTTACACCGAATTATATAATTTAAGAAAGTTAAAGAAAGAGCTACATTTTTCACATTCTTTTTGCAAAAATGAAAAAATAAGATTTATCTAAAACTCCTTACTTCCCTTAGTTACCTAGTACTTCAAAAAGCAAGATCTCCTGCTAAAAATATTACACATTTTTATTAGATTGCCATAATTAATTACAAAAAATACTTTCTAAGCACAAATCATGTGTTCTTTACATGCTTAATTAGTATGACCTTGCATCAGTGCCTATGGGAGTCAGCAGAAGACCTTGAACTGATGGCAGGTAATTAAACAATTTTGCCAGGTTTGTTGTTGTTAGTCAGGTTTAACAGTTTTTTCAAGTTGCAAAGGAAGCAACGAAGGGCTGACAGAACTTACAGTTCCATTGCTCTTAAATAATTTTCTTTTCATCTTTTCAGAGAGATTTTCCAAAGCTATGGACAATGGACTGGCCATGTTTCAGCTGAAGACAAACTTCCCTTAACTTCAGTAGCAGCATATTTTTATTAACCCTAAGTTCTCTTCAAATTTCTTTCAGTAATTTTATATTTGTACTTTAGCTATAAGACAAAAGATTTTTTTGCCAGTGCTGTAATGAAAGCTCTGAGTCATTGAAATTGAATCTTTTGGGGCCAGCAGGTACTCATGTACTGCAATAAAAGGCAATGTTATTTTAAGAAACAAAGTTGATATACATGATATACTAGTATTTATCAATTTGGCAGTGCAAAAGCTGACAGGCATAAATGCTAGGTCTGGCTGCAGTTGTTTATCCTATTAGAGTGAATCCTCTAAGAAATTTAAAAACCATGTTTCATTCCAAGGCAATTGCCCACAGAAAAATGCTTCTCTCAGCACTAGTTCTTAGTGTCAAAAGCCTGTAGTCATGTACTTTTTTAAAGAAAAAAAAATGTACTTCTAGAAAAGTATTATATTTGCAACTACCACATGAAAGTAAAGCTAGAATTAACAGAAGCGATATTTTAAATTATGCTGGAGCTCTACATGCTTCTAAAGTTCTGCCTTTCAAATATATTTGAATTCATTTACAGGGGAAAAAAATCCTACCTCTTTTAATGAACAGTAAGGTTTTATTCAAAGGAATTTTTATTATTAGGTACTCTACTACTCATGTTATTATGATTCAAAGTATTGTTGCCATTAGAAAGCCACACAGAATAAAACAAACATTTTCATCCCTGTATCTTGTGACCCCTGTCTTACTTCAGTCCCAAGACCCTTCTCATTTACAGTAGCAGTCAATGGCTCCAAAGAACTGAAATTGCACAAAAAGGTGCTGAAACATGCTGGCCACTTTCCTTCTGGACATGAGCTAGTCAAGCAGGGGGAGATACAGAAACGAAGAGAAACTGGTGAAGTACAAAGAAATTTAATTTGCCTCTGAGGCATGGATACCAAATGAATAGGACATTTAGCTCCAAGAACCCTCACATTTACATCAAGGTTGCATCTGCCTCTGCATCTAGTAGACCCCACAAGATTTAATTACATCAGTCAGAATTGACAGATTCAAATATAACTTTCTAAACTGTTTTAAAGTGCATTATGTAATTTAAAACTTTATATGGTGTATAATAAATGGCACATATTCTAGGTGAGTCAATCAACCTGTTTTTCCAGAGATAATGAGTGGTAAGGGAAAAGTTAGGGCACAGACTTTTTAGTAGTCTTTATAAAGGATGTATTTTAAAGATATAAAACTTCTCAAAATCTGAAGAGCTTTTCTATTATTNTACAACATAGTATAAAATTTAATTTGCCTCTGAGGCATGGATACCAAATGAATAGGACATTTAGCTCCAAGAACCCTCACATTTACATCAAGGTTGCATCTGCCTCTGCATCTAGTAGAGGATTTTATAATAAAATACATCAGTCAGAATTGACAGATTCAAATATCTATGGTAAGGCAATTTACATCCAAATGCAGGCATCTGGATGAACCCAGATCTTCCATCTTCTAATTTTCTTTCAACTCTTCCACCTTTAGGGAGAGCTGTAAGTACCCAATGCATCTAAGCATCAAACCCGTAAAGGTTACACCTCATACTAGGCCCCAACATTTAAAATTGTAACCCAAAGACAATGCTCTTTTAAGACTTGTACTGTCTACACACAAAATGCCCACACCTCAGCTCTCAATCCCTTTCAGGGAGCCGTAAGTGTGTGTTGACATGACTGCATACAGACAATCATATATCCGTTCCATGCAGCTCACCAGCTCTGAGAAAGCGCCAATTCAGAAGCCACGCAGCAGCGTTAACTGGATGCTGAGAGGCAAGGTATGTTAACTCAGGCTCAGTGCCACACAAATTAGGTTACACAACTCCTGGCCAGAAATGCCTCACATCCGGCCCACTTAGAATACAGGGAGAACAGATCCATAACAATATGTTCTTGTACTCTTACACAGGTAGACATACTTGGTATTTTCTCAAAACATGGCATGCAATTTCCACATCTTCCTTTTTTGGCTCTGAACCTGATGGGAAGATGGCTTTAGATGGGAAGGAAGTAGTTTTAATGAGTCATCATCCATTCCGTCATCAATAAATGTTTGCAATATTTTTTAAACTACTTGAGTATCAACTAGAAGTTTGCATAGGGGACTTGTAAATAAAACATTAAACAAATCCAATAAGCTGCATCATTTTTAGAGAGGTAGAAACACAAGAAGACAGTATAGAAACCAGCAGCAAAGCAGTGGGACTTTAAACCTGTGAAACAGATATATTTATGCAATATTAATTGATTATCCAGGTTTTTTTATAAAACAGCCACATGTATACCAAATATAAAACATTTGCAAACAAGAATCACTCAATGCAAGAATTCATGAAGTTGCTAGCAGGCTGCAAAAGCAGTTTACAGCACTGACCCAAATATTATATGATAAAAAATTAAAAGCTACACATACACACAAACTTCTTCGCTGAAATGTCCTCATGTTTTCAACCTTTTCAGAATGTAACTTGAAAACACCGTGCCTGATCTTTTGTATTGGCCTGTATGACTCCCAAGGTCAGAGAAACAAGCTGCAATTAAAAAGGGTGTAATGAGGAAAGGTCATGAAAAATGAATAGGAACATGACCCAGCACTCCACAGCAGCGAGGTACAAAAACAAGCGGGATGGGAAGGCGCCAGCCAGCATGCTTTCCTATCTAATCAGCTGTGTCTCTGATAAAGGAGGAAGTAAGTTAAGGGAGGGAGTCTTCAGCACTTAAAACAATCCCCAAGACTCCATTTCTGCACTAGTAATGTAGTGTCTTTAGGATTCAGGCCAAGAGAATAACTAAAAGGAAGCTTCATATTTGCTCATGGATAATAATGACCTGTTTAAACTAGGACAGCAGATACCGCTTTTCACAAGTTACTGAGCACTGTCAACGCAATGGCTCATATTTTGGTCCATGAAGCCTCCCAAAACAAACCCCAATACACATCTCTACCATGGCAAGGCTGTGCAGGTGCATTCCAAGTACCCAGTCCTGGGTACTTTCACACTTCATTTATCTTCAACAACATTTCAAGCAGACTGTTCTGATTCCTCACTTTTTGTAACAATAACATGACCACTGTAGATGCTTTTTGGGAGAAATGTGACTGAATCTGAGTTTTGAAGTAGTAATATTTCTTTAGATTTCTAAGATGCAACCCAACGTGAAGAGATTTCAGATTCAGAACTCACGAGTTCTGATTCATGACGATAGTTTATAGCAACTAAGAAGGTTAACTGTATCATAACTCATATTTACATATTGTAACCCAGAATATTTACCTTTGCCTTCACTGGACTTTCAACAGTAAGAATAAATGACATTCAAAGGATGGCAAACATCCTCAAGATATTTATTGTATTCCATTACACATATCACTCATACTTATCATCATGATAATCTCTTATTCCAATTATAATGTCCATAAATAGCACAATCTAGATAACCCTGTCTACGTCAAACTGAGAAGCGGTGCCTATAGAGCATTTTCATTTAACAAGAAAAGAGCACTGAGTGACAGAACAAGTTTGGGTATTTCAAAGACTGAATCCCCCTTGCTTGTGAACATCTTTGGTTTTTCTGTGTAAGACTAGTTTTAATATTATCTCTTTGACATTGCTTATAAATCTGAAAATTTATGAACTAATTGCATGCTTTGCTGTTACATGTTAGTTGTTGAACTAGCTGTGTGCTTTGTGAGAGGTTGATTTCTGTTGTCAGGGAGTAAGCTGTTTTGTTTCTTGCATGGAGAAGCAAAGCTTTCTATTGCTATAGAAATTAAACAGAGGATTAAATAAAATGGCATGGAAACTTGAGCTGGAAAACTAAGAGAGAAGGAGAGCAGTGAAAAGGTCTGTTCCATGTGTGTTCTCAACCTTCTCTTCCTGTCATTTTAAAGAGATATATTTGATAAGGTTCTGTGGAAATTACATGGCTGGATCTGAAGAGTAGCAATATCCAATTGACATCCATCCCTCACAGTGATATTCTCCTGCCAAAGCAGTCTGAATTCAACACCTAAGGTAATTTTAACTGTATTGTTGCTGTTTGCTCCCCATCCCACCTGAAGAGGCAAGATCATCAAACAGAGTAGGCAGCAGGAGGCTTTTCTAGCTGCATGGATCTCCATGGATCTCTGCCTCAAGAAGCTAAGGTGACCACCAAAGGAAGAACGGACCTTGAAAAGAAATGCACAACTTCTGTCCAAATGGCTCCATTCCTATAAGGATTCTGTGGGCAGACTCCAAATTTTTTTTGAGAATTCATTCATAAATATGTTTCAGTGCTTTGCTGCATTGATTCTGAACAGCACTCCAGAGCAGAACTGCAACATATTTGAAACAATTGCTTTGGCTTTGATTCATTAATTATTTTAATGAGAAAAGAGAGCTGTTTATATTAAGATATCTTGCTTACACAAGACAAGCTGCTTCACCACAGCTAGAATTCATTAGTCATTATTAAAGCTGATATACAGAAAATGTCAGATTCCAGCTTCCCAGGATCATATAGTTTTGAAAAGCTTTAAAGCAAAGTAGTTCATTCATTTGCATGCAGGCCAAACAACATGTTCATGATCACCGATTTTAAAAATTATTTATTTGCATTTACCTCTTCACCATCTAAAAGCAAAAGTGATTGAACAAAGTATGTGAATATTCCAAATTAAATGGGAATGGTAGTTCAACTGAATATTCCACTGCATTCCAGATTATGTTCACATCCTGTTGTACTCTGTATAAAAACATTCTGAAATCAGCTCTGCAGTTTGCACTTGACCAGTCAGCATCATTTTATAGTCAAGGGTAAAACAACCAATGTAATAGTTTTCCACACTTCAAAATAACTTCAAAGATGCTAAAATAACAACAAAAAACCCAACACCCCAACAAAAAATACCTTCAAAATTTTAAAATATGATAAATAAAATAGTTGGAAACAGAGCTACATAAATTATTTTATTAACAGATTTCAATACCTTCTCATGTTTCCTAAGTCTCAGTATGAATTTTGAGAAGACCTGTTTCAAAGGTTGACTTGAAGTAAGTATTAAGGCAAATCCATACATTATTAGGCTGCATTTGTGGCTGATTAGGCTAGCATTTATTTCTCTTTCAGCAAACTAGCCTCTCCTTTAACAGAGAGAATTATGATACGGGAATCTTGGGAAAGGCTTGCTCATGTTTCTATTTCTTTCTACAGTCACTTTTCTTTCCTTTTCTTCACCACCCCTAGCCAAGTAAATGACTGCCTTTATGGTCTCTGGACTATTTCACAACTAGAACACCTCAAAATAATTCAATAGCACCAGTCTTTTTCCTTCTTCATGTTGTAGGGAAAGGAGAAGCCCTCATAACCCTTAGCAACCAAAGAAAAGTCTCATAAAATTGGAAGAGGAAATTTCAGATTGTAATGTCTGTGTACATGAGGTTTTGAACTGGACATGAAAGTCTCTACTGCTCTTATTCTGATCTTATGATTTGAAATCAGGACGGAAACCACATAAGAAATAGCAGCTTCTTTCTATGAAACAAGATTCCTGGAAAGTGAAAATCAGGCAGTGAAGAAAGGCAGCTATAATTTCCAAACTTGCAACACATGGCATGAATCAGTCCACGTGCTGGAAAGCCAGCCTCTCCACTCTGCTTGGGCAAGAAGAGGGACAGACAGTAGAAGAAAAACTTGTCATAAACCAAGAAATAAACTGGCTTTCTGCCTCTCCCTGAATTGCATGATGGGGTTAACTGTCATCAGAAAATGTGTGGATTGTAAATGAGGCACATCTTCCTGGCCTGAGAGTTAAGGGAATGGCTTGACCAAAGAGGGAAGCAAAACAATTAAGCCTGCTCTTATAGCTGCTGGCTTATAGCACGTGTGAAAATGAACCTAGACCAAAAGAACAAAGTAGCTGGGATTACTAACTGAATGTCTGATGCTGGAGAAGCATTTTCATTCTGTTTCCTATTTACTGGAACACCTCCTTCACCATGTCCTGCTTCCCCAGAAGCTGCAAGGAGAGACTTTATTCCAATAACGTACTCACAGTTTCATTTTAACTTCATGTTATTTTTAACCAGATTCATTCATGCCTACCATTAATTTATGGATTAACCAAACAAAATAAATTTTTTAAAAATGCAAATCAGATTATTGAGTAGTAGAAACTGATGTGGTGCTACAGACTGCTTCTGAATTCCTTCCTTGATTAACTTTTCCTAGTTTAAAATTTATTGTCACTGTATGAATAGATGTATTTATACCAAATGGCAGAAATAATGTCAGCTCTTGGGATTATAATCTTCAAAAATTGTGCTCATTAACCTAAGTGGAGTTTTAATGCTTGCAATCAATGCATAACTATGCCAGCATTCCCAAGTATATGCAAGTATATGCAATTTTTGGAAAAGAAACAAAAACTACTGTCACTTGAGTTACTGCTTCCTTTGATAACCCTTTGCCTAGGCAATCAATCGTCAGTCATGAAACATTACCACAAACTCCAAATAATACGATGGATACACTGCTCCAAGCATAGAAGTCACTTTTCTAAACAGTAATTTGTTGCTTGATATAACGGTTTTGGGTTTTGCTAAAATAAGATAAAGAAAAAATAATAGACACTTGATCTGCTGGTGAAGATGCCATGAAAACCTTTCTTAAACAAGCAAAGATGCAGCTGGTCAATTTGCTCTTCATATCTTTCAAAACTTCGTAAAGGAATTTATTAAATAATGACAGTTTTGTGAGTCTTTTCTACATTACTTTTTCCACATGTGCCTTACTTATGAATCCAAAAGGAAACTTTTTTCTCAGCAAGAGTGCATCTGCTCCAGAGGCTTATTTCTCAAAGTAACAGCCCACTATATGTAATATGACAATTAATTATGAGGTAAATGATTCTGTTTTGACAAATATGATTTAATGAGGGGAATAAGCAGTTCTCTAGAACTAATTACATCTTTATAAACAGACACTACTTGCATTCAACCAAACATTAAAAAAAGATTAAAACAGAACACCTAATTTTGATTTCACCTTTAACAACACACCTTCTTAGTATTAGTTATTCTACATCTGACATATCCTTCAGAGATGACAGTTAGGCACAGAGATACCATCCCAACTTTAAATGATGTGTAAATTAATTTTCAAAGTTTCTAAAAAGTTCCAACAGATTTTTACACATCATTAAATATTGAAAATGTGCATTGGCAATGTCTAGCACACAAAGAATTTGCATATTTCAGAAAGTAAGACGTTTACCTACATATAGTAAATTAAACTGAGACATCAGGGAGGCACATTTTTTAAATCTAACCCCCACACCATCAGATTTTTTTAAAAATTATAATAATAATAATAATAATAAGGAGGAGGCCTTTGCTTTTTTTCTTTTTTTTTGTCTTTTTAATTCCCACAAATCAAGTCAGAGCTGGGTTCTAAACAGCAAAAGGCAAATTCTGAAAAGACTTGTTTAAAGAAAAACCAAAATACGTATCAGAAGCTCTCCTAAACATACACAGACCCAAGCACCAAGTTTCAGGATGGATGAACAAACTTCTTTTCTCAAATATCCAGGATTTTATGTTATTGATCAAGCTGGAAACAGACTATTCTATTCAGACACTTCTTAGGGCATTAGACACAGTGTGATGATCTGTGATTATAAAAATACAGTGTTAAGGGTCAAATCCTGGTAGGATGTTCTTGAACAATCATAACAGAAAGGTGATCCAGGTCTCCCAGTCTTGAGTCCAGTCTGGACTGTCCTTCATACCTGACAGCCTGTTTAACACACCCTTTTATGTTCATCATGTACAATTATGTACAGTAGACTGGCATCATATACAACCATGCAATGGGCCTTGTTGGCTATTACCATTAAGGGGTTTTCCTCACAGTAATAAAATTCCAGGTTGCTTATATGTGAAACTTCTAGATTTTTTTGCACTGCCAGGATGGGACAAACAACTGAAAAATCCTAGCTTGGCCTTGCACCCTTATCAACATGTTTGTAACCACAAAATACAAGTATTTTCCGTTGTATCATCAATCACTCACAAAACCAGTAATTGGTATGTCTACCATCTGCACCTAGGAGACACTTGCATTTTATCATCTCCCATTTCAGTGTGACTGATTGATTTTACAGGTGCCTTTTTGCAATTTACTTACATTGAAAAAAACCAAACAACGAACCTCAGTCACTGGCCTGTATATTTGCAAATGCGGAGCTTTGCAAAACTGATCTCATAGTGGCATAATTACTATAATCTTGGTTTCATGACTCATTTAGTGATTACATGCTAACTGCTAACTGGCCACTCCTTGTCACTCACCATTTGCCAGCACAGTGTTTATCTAAACCAGAATGTGCTGACCTAAAAGCACATGCTGTTAAAATCACTCTGAAATTAAAACACAAAGTTGCTCTTTGTGTTTTTAATGATGTCCCTGCGTAATTTTTGCATGTGAAACAAAAACACTGAAGTTGCGCATCATTTAAAGTGTAAAATCAAAACAGTATTTGGTTTTGTTTCAATTCTTCTCTATTAAATTTATAGCCAGACTTAAGAACAAACCATTAAAACAAAAGAATACTAATGCCTTCAGATCTGCATCAACTTTGGAGCAAGAACATATTCCTAAACCTGTCCCTGAAGTTTGTTACTGCAAAACTGACCACAAAAGGTGAGTTGCTCCCTACAATTGACATAAAACTACACACTTGCAGTTGTACTACTGAAGGAGAAGAGGGGGGGTTGACAGAGGAGAGAGACGAAGATTGCTGTGGCCTTTATCAGATCACACCACCATTGCTCTGCCAGATTTCTGTCTACTTCATGCCCAGTCCCCACAGGGAGGTGAAGTGGGTTTTCCTCACTGCTACCAGTTTTTCCACTAGGTTGTACCGCATTAGTAGAATTAGTTAGAATACACATTAGCAATTTAGTACTCTGCTCAGCATCTCTCTCTTCCACAACAGTGAGATTGCTCAATCATTTCTTGAACAACAGAACCACAGAAAGAAGGCCCACGCCAAGTCCCTCCCCTGGGGCGTTTCAGAACCTGCGTTCTGTGCGAGGCCACACAAGCCAGCCCCACAGCATTCCCACATTACAGAGATCTTGAACCTTTCCCAAGGAACTGATTCATAGAAGGAGCACACAGCAGGCATTTCAGAGGTTTTCTAAAAATGATGATTACTTTTTCGTTTGTCTCCTTTTAAGGGTTTAATGATTAGGTGATGTTTTCCCTATGATAGAAAAGTGGCTTATCCAAAGGCTTTGAAATGTATATAAAAGATTTGCTCTTTCTCTCTATTTTTATTTCACACCCTGAAAATTCTGTTACTGTATGCAATTTATAAAATTAATCACTGTAATTTCAAATGAATAGTACTTTGCTCAAGATCAACGTTCTGCCATAAGGAGCTGAAAGTATTAAATCTTAAGAAAGCCAGTACAAGCCTGTTCTCATGATGTTTACAGTACAACTATGTAATCTCAAGATACTCAGAAAGTTCAAATAATGACATAAAGTTCAAATAAACAGCGAAGTTGGGTGCTTTTTGGAGATTAAATTCAACTTCCCATAACTAATAAACCTATGACACTGGAGAAAGAAGAAAAATTGTAAAAATGTTAGAAATATTGTTCAAACAATACTCAAATACTGAACTTTTTTACCATTGATGCAAATAGGGTGAATGGCTGCTTGTAAGACCATTTAACCTACGCCAATCTACTGGTTTCATATAGTTGCCATACACAGAGATTGATCTGCACACTAGCATACAACTGCAAAACTGTCACAACTTTACTACAAATGTACGCTGATGGGTACAGAATTGACATTCTTGTTTAAACAATACATAGATGTTAGACCAACTTGCAGTGTTTTATTTCAGGTTATTTCCTCCTATTCAACCACTGTAAGGGTGGTCGAATACTGGAACAGGTTGCCCAGAGAGGCTGGGCATTCTCCATCCTTGGAGACAGTCAAAATGGAGATGGCCCCAGACAACCTGCTCTAGTTGATGCTGCTTTGAATATGGGCATTTTAACTAGACAATTTCAACAGGCCCCTTGCAACCTCAACCACTCTGTAATTCTAAAAGAAGAGCTCTCTGAAACCCAGTCTGGGGACAACAGACACTTCTCTGTTTTGCTGAGTTCTAAAACTGTTGTCAAAGAAATAACCTCTTTTTTCATTTTGCTTTTCTTCTTCTAGAAATAGAACTTCTAGGGATGACTAAAACTACCCTAGTGAGACCAGCCTTTATATATTTGAGACGAACACTGTGATTATATTTTTATTTTCACTTATGACCTTAAAATGAGCCTGACTTGCATTGCAGTATGTTTGAAAATAAATGAAAAAAATTCTGGATGTTGGAAAAAGAAATGAACTAGGGAAATGCTTCCTCTTACATTTCTTTTTTTAGAACTAAGCTTGACATGACCTTGAATTTCCCATGATATAATCAGACATAAATACGCACATCTACTGATGAGATTTTACTGATTACTGGGGAGGAGGGATCATGTACCTTTGTACTCCGATTATGCCCTTATAGTTTGCAAGAAGCCTTTTTTTTTAAATCCTCAACACTTAAAAATACTCCACGCTTAAAAGTACTCTTCATTTATATATATATTCAGTCTGGATTTTATCTAGGATATTAAGGTTCATTTTTGTAAAAAATCAACCTTCAGAAGACACATGACAGTGCAATAAGTGGATGGACTGATTGTCACTCTGACAGAGACTTTTCACAGCATAAGTAACCTCCATTTTTTTTTCTTTGGTAGATATCAAGCAGATAATGAAAATGCTATTCTTCGCTATACTGAGCTTTTCCCACGCTAAAGGAGCGAACATAATTATGGCTTAAGAGTATTTATTATTAAGGAAAATTAGAACAAAAGAAACATTTCCATGTGATACAGTATGTAGAGCAAAATGATAGTATGCAGATACTGGCAAAATTCTGGTGCTATTCAAAGAATATTTTTTTCACCACTTCAGCCTATAGCTAGTAAGACATAAGTTCCTTATTCTTCAGCCTAGCCATAGACATTTCTCAGCTTTTTATGTAAATAACATATACAAGGAAAGGACTTTAAGGTTAAAAATGTAAAAAGCCCTCCAATTCTTCTCCATTGTAAATATCACCCACATGTGACTTAGCTTTAAGAGTCATTAACTTTTGTTCTGCTGTAAAAATATTTTTTAAAAGTGAAAGGAAAACTCTATTGCTCTAAAGCTCTGTTTACCAATAAGCAAAGGTCATTGTACTAAAGAATAGCTACTCATCCAAAAGTCAAAAGCAATTCCAAGTAGTTATAGTAGCAAGAATCATTTCAGGATTCTCAAATAATATTTTTTAAACTCAAGTGTCTGGACTGCAAGCAGATCATGGATCAGAATTCAAAACTTATTTTAGTAGCTGATAGTCTACTTTCATTAACACAACCTCAATCTTTCTGACACACTTGTAGGAAACGTCCTACAACTTTCTGCCTCTGTTTTTTTTGTGTTCAGCTTCAGACATCTATAGGGAGTCAAGCGTGGTTCTTACTAAGAGAGGCCAATTTTGCAAACAGGTAATTGTTTAAGTAACTTAAAATACTCAAACCAGAAAACTAATACATACAACTAGGCACAAATTCTCACCATTCTGTATCACAAAGCACTTTTTGAAGTTACTTCTTCAGACATTCTTATTGCTCAGAAAGCTATTTCATACTATCAAATGAGCATAAACCAAGGTCCTAGTAGTCTTATGGTCTATGACAAAGGAAATGAAATAAGAAATAAAAATACTCCATTAATGGAGGCTGTCTGTCTCCAGGAAGCTTATTGATGTACATTAAGAACAAAACACTTCTGATACTATCAAAAATAGGATGCTGGGAGAATAGAATGTAACATTTTGGACATTTCTCCAGGGACATTCACTTTCATTTGGACAACTTATATGGAGGTAGAAAGCAGAAAGGTTGGGATTACTTACACAGCTGGCTGGTCCTGTTTCTGAGACTCAAATTGTCACACAGGTTGGAAGAATCATGCCACAATATCAAGAAATCACACATGCCTCACCTAACTAAGGCTGCTTAAAAATTATTTAGGCTCCCTAACAGGCAACAGAGCGATATAAGGTAATTCATCCCACCATGATGAATTACCACCATGAATTTTGACATAAATGAGAAAATCCAGCTCCATGAGCCACATAATGAACACCCAAACCACAGGAGCACCTCCATCTGAAGACTTCACTGTAGTTCAGGATCAGAAGTTATTCAAAGACCAGTTCTGGAAGGAATGGTGTAAGACTTTAGCACCAGAAAAAGCGGCAATGACTTCAGAGGCAACAAATTAAAATAAATAATGAAACACTATTAACAAAATGTAGAACTTAGATTTAAACCACTCAGTTATTCTTAACAAATATGATGAAATTACATTATATTATTCTAGGTCAGCATAATTTAAAGTTGCAGAGAAACCTGACCAAAAAAAAAAGTTTTTTCTCTCTCCCCCCACCGCATCTTGGTCTAACTGACTGTTTTCAACTGATTGTTTCTTTTTTAATTGTAGGTATTTTATATGCCTCAAAGTGTATGTATTTCTACACTGAGTTTCTGCTCTATGGGCATTGGATACATTGTACAATTACTTCCCTCCTTGATTTCTTGCTTTCCATAACATACTAGAAGAAGAGAAGGAGAGGGTAAGTGCATTTGAAAACTAAATTATCTAGAAATCAGCAAAAAGTGTTGCTATTTTAAGCAACACAGAAGGGTAACAAAGTGAAGCCTCAAGCTGCCACCATATTCCATTTTATTTGCAGTTAAGGGATGGAAAGAAACCAACTCTCTGTTATTTTTTATTTCATAATTCTTGTCAGGTTTCAACACACATATCAAATATAGAGTAACCCACCCCTCTGGCTATATATTTCCCAATAACCCCTTCCTTCCAAGTATCCTCCTTTGCCTCATTACACCAATTTTGCATAGTAAGGATACCAAGAGGATGCACTCAGAGTTCCAGGCTCCACTGGGGAAAGCTGAACTCTAAAGGTATTACTGTTAGAGGTATGCAGAAATGGCTTGCCTTTTCTCCACTCTCTTTAACCTCTGCTTCCTATCACTCTGCTATCACTGGCCATAACCAAAATCTCCCTGAGCAAAGCCCTGGCAGACCTTCTCAGGCAAAGTTCTGAGCTTAATCTGTTGTAACAGGCTGGAAATTATGTAGTAATTTTATTTAAATATATCTCCAGGTTTCATAAGTAATGAGTCATTCTGATAGAAATATAATTCAGAAACCACTGAAAGAGAGGAGAAAGTTACCTCTTCCTAGCTTCCATATTTCAACTCCTTAGACCTTTCTCATTCTCATTAGAAGAAATATTTCTAATAATTTCTAATCCCACACTAGCCAATACCACACCAGCTAGTCCATGGTCGTAGCAACTTAAACTTAGCCCAGAAACATCCTCTTTATCTAAGAATCAGTGCAAATCCCTTTAGTGGTGCAAACCTCTCACACAAAGCCCAACCTAGACACCCACACAAGATCCAGCAACATGGTTACAATAAGCATTAATCCTGTAACTCCAGGCATCAAAAATAAATTCAAAACACATCTGAACAGTGTATTTTTCTTTCCTCATGAGTGCTGCTATAACCTCCCATTTTGCCCTTACTCTCATATTGAAGATAAGAAATCTTGGAATGGGGGACTTTTTACATCAGGAAAAAAAAAACAAACAATGTGAAGTGTCTATTTCCTATTTCAGTGACACCTCTAGAAGTGCAATCAGGAACAGCAAGTAAAATACAGTTGAAACTCAAATCAGGCAAGCATTGTTTTAAAAAAAAATCATAACTATTCCAATTTTTTTAAAGTATGTGTTTTAAAATACTGGAACACAATATGCAAAACTCTCTAAATATGGAACTTTTTCAGATTCTTGAAACACCAAAACACTGTCAGAATCATTCTCCTTTTTGGCTAGGTTTACTTGACACAGGGCAATTCTTCCTTTTAATTCCCAATTAATTGACATGCACTGTTGAAGTGAACATTAACTAAAGAGATAATTTAAAATACTCCTTGGAAGAATTGGCCAAGAGTAAAAATTATGCCAGTGGCCTGAAAGACTAATTTATACTGTGAAGGAATGTTAAAATAAGATTGATTAGTGACTAGCCAGAATCTGTCTTGTCCTTCTTTCAATTGTGTTTACACAGGTCATGCAGTTTCCACCGAGACATTTATCCAACTCACAAGATAACTGTCAAACTTGTGGTTACAAAACTCTTCAAGACAAAACAATGGACTATCATCAAGATCTCACATTAAAACTTTATGTTCAGACAACTTAAATACTTGGGTTCCGTTCCATAAATTACATGCATCAACCTTGTTACCTACATTCCTCCTCTGTTTAGAATTACCTACTGAACAAAATTATACCAATTATGAAAATTAATAAAGAACTCCCACTACTAGCACACTTTTTCTTTCCAACTGAAATACATCATTGTAGCTTCCAAGGTCATTTCTACAAGCTCTCCTAATAACTGTGCCTCTTTTGTACAATGGCAGCTCACTGATTATGCTGTAAGTTTAAGGCAGTATTTTAAATTTAAACCTGAGTATGTTAAAATAGTGTTGTGGCCTTCATGCAAATACCACTTTGTTAAACAGTCTGTAATCTGTATAGGCAGAAGGCCACTCAGAGAATAACATTGACTTCTCACCTTAAGTATGTTGGACTTGGAAAACCAGCAAAGGTAAAGAAGTTGCACAATAACATGTAATCATGCTTTATTAGCAATCTACATTCTTTTTACTTTTCTATTTTCATCACACGTCCTTTATGTACAACACCAGTCACACTACAAAGATCACGTCTAATTTCACAGGTTCCCATACAGGGGAAAAAAAACCACCCCATCTCAATTATACATCAAAAAATCACAGATGCACAGAACGGTTATGGCTGGAAGGGACCTCTGGAGATTGATCAGTTCAACCCTCCTGTAAAAGCAGCATCAACTAGAGTTAGTTGTCCAGGGCACTGTGCATTTGGGTTTTGACTGTCTCCAAGGATGCATACTCTACAGCTCCAAGCTCTTACCTTACTCAACTAAACTGACCTGCACTCACCATAAAATTTGATTGAAGTTTCCTAGAGTCAGCATTTTGCTCAGAGATGTTCAAAGTTATGACAATTGCACAGCTTCACAAGTGCAGTCTGAGGAGAAAGTACTGAAGACAAAATGGAACTTTCTATTACTATGGCTATTCAATCCTTCAGTTAAGGCAGGAATGACATGAGTTTACTGGTCCAGATTTCTTCGCTGTGAGGGCTCAGTCTGAGATGAGACTGTTTGCACAGGTTACCAAACGATAAGTTAACATCTTCAAGTTGCTTCCAGTTTATCAAGTAATCAAGTGCTCTGGACAAACTGAAATGATTTAAGAGTCATAAATAATTCTTGGTATTTGGGTAGCATGTAAGGAGTTGTTAGTTAGGATCTGCTCATAGCAACAATTCCCACAAATACAGAGAGTAGTTGTGTCATCTGAAGTGTTCTGTCCCTACACATTGGATGGAAAATTTGGAAAAGAAATCTCTCGAACCTGAATAATCAGTGCATTGGGTGAAGCGCTCACTTTGCAGCACTGAATATTCACCTCTGGGATGGAGTTCAAACCCAAGTCAAACTGATGTAACAGAAAATTATCTAAACAGAGCATTAGTAACAGAACTTCTAGTCAGAAATCAGCTTCAGAAAGATAATGCCTAGGGATTTTTTTTTTTAATTAGCTGTTGAACCCTATGGTCAGGGTATTCTAGAGCTGAAGTCTGAAAAGGAAAGCCCTTAATACTTTGTTTTGTTTTTCAAGATTGTAACTGCTAAATTAGATGCTAAATTAGTTGAAAATTTACGTCTTTAGATCTCTGAAGGATTTATCAACTATAAGTTCCATTTCAGAGAGAAAAGAACCAAGCCAAGAGGACTAAATAAATATTCCACCCAAAACCCCGTAAGACTAAGTTTTGGGGCACAGAAGAATACATCTGTATCTCATCCTCTTCTGCTCCTAATAATTTTCTCTATCTACAGAAACCAGTTCTGTCTGAGTGAGAGAGAGGACTTTACAAAAGTCAGAAAGGTGGGAAAGTGCCACTGATTGTGATTTTACTGTATTTTTTCCACTTGCTGGATCAAAACAGTATGAGATGTCTTGAGAAAGGTGCTCTTCACTGTATGTTTGATTTTGCTGGAAAAAAATCCTAGAAATCCTGCTAAATTCCCAACCGGATCTACAGAACCACGCATTCTCAGTAGGTAGTTCTACTCTTGGATGTTAACCTTTGGCGTTCATTCACCAACTCCATAGTTGTAAGACATTCGTTTGTTTCTTTTACTTCTGCTAATAACAATAATGCAAGAGTCACATGGCAAAATGCTTCAGAGCACATTTGAATGCAGGCATTGTATTGCAAACAACAGTACAGCCACAGACAACCGAGCTGACTACCAAGATATCTAGAAGCCCCATCACAACAGAACAATTTCTATCACTACAGAAACATACGTTAAGACAGATCACAGGCAAATATGTAACATAGTCTTTCACTACAGCCTTGAATAAAGCTTTAGGTCAGTACACGGACAGCTATCAGACAATACAAAATGAGTCAGTGACTTCAGTGTAGCAGGTAACAGAGAGATGGATTTCCAAACCCACAGTCAGAATGGGTGTAAAACAAGATGTCCTAACATCCACAGTTAATAGATCACTCCCATCAAACCTACACTGTCTTCTCAGTGAAAACTGGTGTTTGTCTTCTCATTTAAAGCTAAAAAAGCTCTGCTAAAAACCAGTAGTACTACCAAAAAGGACTTCTAGCATCACTGTTCATGTTATGCCTAAAGGAGGGAGAAATTCANGGCAAAGCGGTGCCACAGGTCTGTCACAAAATGAACAAATGCAACTCAGATGAGTTTACAGAAGCATGCTTTCCCTTTGATTAATCTTAAGGCTGTCTGCAAGAAAAAGTGCTTACCTTCCTGATGGAGTTTTTATGAGAGGGACAACACAAACTCGGGAAAAAAATGCTTCCCATTTCAGAATAAATATTTCAAAAGTAGTACCTTACAAATGCATACATTTTCTTAGGAACAGAAAAATTCTGCCCTTTCTTATCCTGTAGTCAGCCTCACAAAGCCTGAATGAAAAGTCAGAGATTTCATCAATAAGCTTCAGGCTTATTCTGCCAGTAAAGCTCTACATTTGACATTCTATATTCTGACATTTTATTACGAGCTGTGCTCTGACACAATAAAATGGCATGGCACAATCTGGTGATTTCAATTCAGTGGAGGATTTGGATAGGATGTTAATTCCTAGAAGTACCATTTCATATTTATATTAGTGTGAGATGCATTGGAGTTCATAGCAGTGACATGAAAAACATTTTCAAGCTACTGATTTTCAAAGTAATGCAAAGCAGTGGTAATGAAGAAAACAAAGAATTTTAAGGCTGATTTCAACTACTTCTCTTCTGGAAAAGTCTTCTATGTTCTTTCAGTACACATTCCATTTCTGCCTAGGAGAATAACAGGGAATGAAAGAGAATTCTCAGAACCTACAGAAAGGAGAAGGGTTTTGAAAAATTTTATACTACCCAATTTTTTTTCTGAAGTTGTTACTGATAAAATGTTACCTTGGCAGTGGAGGTATACTGTTAACGTCAAAGCTTTCATGCTCAACAAAAGGGTGTGGGGAACAAACGTTTTCTTGTTGTGAGCTTGTACACAACACTAAACACTTAACACTAAAGGATTTGGGCCCATCAAAACAGCCCTCTGTCTCCTGTGTTCTGATTGTAAAAATACTGTATGTATACCAAAATACTACATACTTGAAGTGTTGTTTTGGTTTGATGAGTAATCTTTGAAAAGGATTGCAAACACTCTCGAGTCCACTGGATAGAATAACTCCACTCAGTCATATTTTTCTGCTACACTTCCAAACATCTGCTATTATCCACCTTCAGAAAAAGGTACTGCATTAGACAGACCTTTGGTCTGACGATTATAGCACTTTGTGTATTTACACTGAGACTACCTTAAGACCTGTATGAATTTGGAGAGTTATC
>VZTO01021703.1:3587-17935 GCA_013400615.1 Syrrhaptes paradoxus
TGGCACTTGGTCCATTTGCATACCCCTCTCTTTCTCATCCTTGAGCCTTCCTCCCCCCTCTGCTGTTTACCAGTTCTTTTACTCTTTCCCTTTGCTGTTTTTGAGGAGAGTCCCAAGCACTCTCAGGCCTCTTTATCGAAGTTTGGATTGTGCACATACTGACGTCCCTGCTCACTGAGCCGTTCTGCCACAACTGAGGCCAACTGTTAACTTTCCACACCTCCTGTTTGAGATATTGCTGAGGCAGAATAATCCAGAGGAGAACTCTGAATATGTTAAAACACTCCATTTTTAACCCTCAGCAACGTGACTATCTCAAACAATGCCTTTGATGTATCCCAAGCTTTGAGAAATAACTTCAAACACGAAACTGGACACACCAATGAATAGGTGGACTGAATACTCACACCTAATTTTGCAAGAACCAAGAAAGCCTGATAATGAAAAAATAACATTATCTGTACTGAAAGGAAGACCACATGTTCTATCAAACATAGGCTGTGCCTCATTCTCAAAGGAAAATACTCATCTTAACTGTTTGAACAGATCTAGGACATAACCATGCAAAAAATAAAATGTCATAAGAAACATTCTGCCTTTCCTACCCTTCCCTGCCATTCCCAGCCTTCTGCTACACTCCTCTCCACCTGTAAAATTAGACTTAGCCTTAATAGGTCTCAGATCTTAATGTCCAGAATGTAATTGAAGAAGAATTCTCATGGTCCGTCTTTAAAGTGAAACACGACACAACCCATTGAATTCCTGGTCACAGGACTGACCTGCATGTGTTTATCCCTCACGGAAGGAAGATACCAATTCCATCTCTATCTGGTCCTTCAGAGTGGGTGAGCATTAAAAGGGTCACTGCCTGTATCGTTCTCCCCATTAATGCATCTTGCTTAAGAGTGTGCAAACTGATACAGTATTCCTACAAGGGATTCTGCCTTTCTGCACCCCCAGGGCCCTAATGAAATTACGAGGAGAAAGCAGCATGGCTGCTCTATGAACTATGAACAAATTCAGCTGGCCAGGCAATGGCCTGTTCAGGCAGGCTGTAGATTTTGACAGACGTTCAACACTTGTGCAGAGGAGCAGCTCCTTCTGCTTCCCACAGATGACAGGGCCTTCACATTAACTTAAAAGTGATTTGGCCTAACCTAAGCTCTGCTCTACTAAGATCCTACAAATTTGTCTTCCACACTGCCAGGGTAGGTAGAAAAAAAAGATGACTTAGAGAAGTTTGTTTAGTCTAGGAATAGAAGAATATAGGAAGACATGATAACCATTTTCAAACATGTAACAGGATATCACAAAAAAAAAAAAGAGGAATAAATCATTCTCCCTGTCCAATGGGAAGATAACAGTCAATGGGCCTGTATTGCAACTGTGTAGGCATAGACATAAGGGAGAAAAATATCTGTTAGCACAGAGAAGCACAGAAATAGATCGCTAAAGGAGAAGGGGGTCTCTATCANACATGTTCTATCAAACATAGGCTGTGCCTCATTCTCAAAGGAAAATACTCATCTTAACTGTTTGAACAGATCTAGGACATAACCATGCAAAAAATAAAATGTCATAAGAAACATTCTGCCTTTCCTACCCTTCCCTGCCATTCCCAGCCTTCTGCTACACTCCTCTCCACCTGTAAAATTAGACTTAGCCTTAATAGGTCTCAGATCTTAATGTCCAGAATGTAATTGAAGAAGAATTCTCATGGTCCGTCTTTAAAGTGAAACACGACACAACCCATTGAATTCCTGGTCACAGGACTGACCTGCATGTGTTTATCCCTCACGGAAGGAAGATACCAATTCCATCTCTATCTGGTCCTTCAGAGTGGGTGAGCATTAAAAGGGTCACTGCCTGTATCGTTCTCCCCATTAATGCATCTTGCTTAAGAGTGTGCAAACTGATACAGTATTCCTACAAGGGATTCTGCCTTTCTGCACCCCCAGGGCCCTAATGAAATTACGAGGAGAAAGCAGCATGGCTGCTCTATGAACTATGAACAAATTCAGCTGGCCAGGCAATGGCCTGTTCAGGCAGGCTGTAGATTTTGACAGACGTTCAACACTTGTGCAGAGGAGCAGCTCCTTCTGCTTCCCACAGATGACAGGGCCTTCACATTAACTTAAAAGTGATTTGGCCTAACCTAAGCTCTGCTCTACTAAGATCCTACAAATTTGTCTTCCACACTGCCAGGGTAGGTAGAAAAAAAAGATGACTTAGAGAAGTTTGTTTAGTCTAGGAATAGAAGAATATAGGAAGACATGATAACCATTTTCAAACATGTAACAGGATATCACAAAAAAAAAAGAGGAATAAATCATTCTCCCTGTCCAATGGGAAGATAACAGTCAATGGGCCTGTATTGCAACTGTGTAGGCACAGACATAAGGGAGAAAAATATCTGTTAGCACAGAGAAGCACAGAAATAGATCGCTAAAGGAGAAGGGGGTCTCTATCATGGTTTTAAAAGTAGGGTAGGTAAATACATGTCAGAAATGACACAGGCATGTTCCTTAGGGCTGGGGCCAAAACTATAACACCTTTCAGTATCCCTTTCAGATCAGCTATCTACAAGCCTACAAATCACTAAAAAGCACGAATAAATATTCTGAAAAATTAGCTCTTTTACAAAGTTTCATACAGGTATCCTGCAAAGACAATAAAATGTTTTCAAAGACAGTGAAACAATTTTGTCCTCACCATGTCATGCGCATGGTGCTCGCACAGGGACCAATTCAGTCTTTCTTATGTCCATAATGCTACTATGGATTGAAGAATAGAAGTAAAGTTTTGGGGCAAATTCTCTGCCTGTAAAAATTGGCCTGTCTCCAGTTACACTCCATGGACTCATGCTGGCTTTTATTTACTAGTCTGACCATTTGACTTAGAGTCTCTCCTTGACTTCCCTAACCTTTGAATGTAGTCCTTGAGCAAGTCTGACTCTCTGCTCAGAGGGTGGAGGATCCGCACAAATAAGCCAAAGTGCTTCAAGATGGCTTGAACTGTGGGAGCATTCATGTCTGTGTCTAATTAAGCAAATACAGGGAGCCAGAAAAAAATGTGCAAGAGCAGTTAAATCCAGGAAGAGGTCAACCCCATTGGTAATTAGCAAGATAATGGATCAAAGAACTCCACTTAGCACAGGAAATATTGAGCACCTCGTCTTTATAGATGAATCTGATAAAACTTGGGTTATACATTTTCTACTAAATGAACCGGAGGCAGCTACAAACAGGAGGCTATTGTTTAACCTCTGTGGGAATTTTGGTTGGGTTACTGCATGCTTGATGTGCTACAGAAGAGCAGCCCTTATGCCACATACTAATGTGGGTCTAATGATCTTATCTTCACATCCACAGTGGTTACTCCGAAAGCAAAGAAAAACGAAAGCCTTTCAAGTAGTTTTGCCTTTAAAAAAACTGCCTCTGAGGTTTTGTTTGTTTAGTGGGTTTCTTATGTTGTCTTTCTTTTTTCTCTTCAGCTTACAAATAAATAGATCCAGTTCTTTGTTTTATCAGGTTTCTTGTTCCAAAGGCGTAACTTACTGGTTTTGTTTTCATAAACTTAATCAGAAACCTCTGCTCAGACAAAAAAGGTCAGAAGTAAAAGTTAAAAGAATCTTCAGTACCCCTGTTACATTAATCTGTAAAAATTACCTTTTAGTAAACACTGTGCTACTCTAGGCCTTTTCCTATTGAGACTGCAACTTCAGTTCTTTGTAACAGCTTAATTAAGGGAATAACACACATGCTGTATGTGCTGGAGTCAGTCTGAACTATGGGTTTATTCACTGAAGTAATAAAGAAAAAAATGACAACCACATATCCAGTGCTCAAAAAAAAATTTTTTTTGTTTGTAGACAATTGCTGTTCAACTGAGAATATTACATATTTCTCACTGCTGATTGCAGAGGAAAAAAAATTAGCTTTTAGATTTCTCCCTGGAGACACTGCTGGGTGTATCCTTGCTGGTGACTGCAACATAACCTCTGCACACTTATTTCAGAGTCAATGGACAGACACAGTTCTTCCTTGGGTAAGAAAGAACACCTAAGTTTCGCTCCTCCTCTGACCTTTTTTGGGAAGAGACTGTCTTTATCTTTAGATTATAAAGAATAATGTTTTCTTTTTCCTTTCAGACACAAGCAGCCTTTCATTATTGTCTGCAGCATGTGACTGGGATCAGGAACCGTCTGAGGTGGATCAGCCACATTCAGAACAGAAATTGTCTCCATCAGTAACAAATCACTGTAGAAGACATGATTTTCTCTTGCTACTCCCTCCTCCTTATAGGACTGAAAGATGCCTTCACAAGTTTACAGTGTACTGCATTCTGGACACTGGAAAAGGGGATGGGGATCCAATCTTCGTCTCAGATAATTTCACGGAGTGTTTTCATAGTCTAACAAAGCTGGGTCTGCCTTAGCAGAATCAGACCAAGAGTAGTGCTGCAGCAGTGCTCTGACCATACATGGCATATTCACAAGGCCTGGTACTACCCTAAAGCTCTGATTTTTCACTGTGAAATAAAAGCTTCCTATGTTTTGCGGACATTAAATTGGAGTGGAGCACAGTTTCTAATCAATGATTTAAAAAAAAAGAGAAGGGGGAAAGGAAATACAAAAGTAAATTATCAACAAAAGCCTCCATGGCAACCAAACTGACTACTTCTTTTCTTTTAAGCCTCCTTGTAAATGCCATAAGTACAAAGCATCCAGGCCTCCCTACAGCTCATAGGTGCCAAGTGGATTAGGCTGGCAGAGACTGTGCCGGTTTAATCCCCTTTAATGCCTTGCACCTTCAGTCTGATGAGCAGCCAGGCCCTTTCACTCCAGCCCCACACTGAGCTCATCAGCAGGAATGGCTTGTCCTTACCACCCTCAATAGGAAGCTGCTTTTTTTTCCATGTGCTTCAGGCCTTCATCACACTTAAAACAGCTGAAGAAAAATACAAGCTTTCACTGAAATGTTCCTGCTCCTAGCAGCTCATCTGCAAGCTGCCTAGTGAAGGGTAGTACATTTGTGCACATAGCCCCTGAAAAGTGTAAATGAAAACTTGGCAATGAAAGGCTGATTCCTGGCAAGTCCTTGAAGAGTACTTTTCACACAGCAGCGAGGTGGCATTCATTCACATCTGAAGTGTGTACCACTGGAATACAACACCAAGTAGTAGTATTTCACAGGCTTTTCTGTACTCGGGGTAGGATGGGTTGGATCATACTTGTGCTCTTGGAAGTACCAGGAGAGAAGTGGTATAATTCAGGCTAAGAAGGGTGAGGGTCCCTGGGCTCACTGTACAGTATGGCCTGGCTGCACACTACAAAAGCCAGTTCCAGGAGACTTTTTATTCCTGCTACTGGGGCAGAAGCAGAAATGGCAAATCGCAGGAAGGGCGGAAGAAATAGTGGTAAATCTGGACATCTATCGTCCATCCAGAGAGAGAGTACAGCAGTATAAAACTAAGCCTGTTCCAAGGAAAAGGACAAACTCTGCTTACCACGCAGCTGGGCTCCTGCAAACCACCATTTTGAAAGAAATTCAGTTCACAATTTGTCTGTACTTTTGTATGCCATGGTGTGTATGTTGGTGAGTTGGAGTACAAGAGCTGTTGTAAATGTGTGGTAACAGCCATCACCCCTGCTAGTCGCAAGGTCTTCCATGCTTAGCTAACAATGAGAACTGATTGTATGAGAACTGTGTAAGACCTAATACCCCAAGAAGACAATTCAGGCTTCATAGATGACAGCAACTGTAAAATAATTTCCACACACGAGATATTACAAGCACCTTATCTCAAGCTCTGTCTCATAAGACTTATTTGAGGGAGACCAGCCTACAGCTGTCTTCCTGCTGTCATTATCAGCTACAGAAGAGAAGATGTTAAAGCAAAAGTGTGAAACAGGCAGAAGTATCCAAGTAAGATCTGTCTGCACAGAGTGTGAATGGGATGAATTTGGCCTCTTATTTTAAGATGTCCAATAATTAACATTCAACAAAGCTGCCTCTAGCAAGATCCATACAAAAGAACTATGGATAACTTGCAAAAGTTATGAATGACTCAGAAAACAAAAAGAAAGACTCGTAAATTTCATGAGAAAAGACTAGCTTTTGAACAGGTGAACCATTCCTTGGGTCATTTTAAAAGACATTTGAATGTCTTAATTCCTTAGCCCTTAATTTTCTTTGTCACTGGTGTAACATCAGCCTTTTCACATGCAGCTTTTGAAAAGTCATGTCTTATGCTATGAAGAGGAAAGCTTTTTCTTTGATATTTGTTATCAGATATCCTTTGCTATTACTTATCAAAGGAAATTAATAAATCTTTATTACCATAAGAGAGACTGAGAACCTCTCCAAGATGTGTAAAATTTAGCAAGCCAAAATCTTGTTCTCTCCTACAACAGTAGCTTCACCACTCTGACAGAACATGTTTGAACACTATAGTTTTAAACAGTATTGGCATGACAGGGATATCTAGCAGATGAATATCAGGACTGGCTTTTGTACTTGCTCTCAAAGTCACTTACTTTTTTAACAATACTCAAAATGACACCGAGAGCAAGCATAACACTCATTCCTAACATTCACCTCATGGATATTTCTGTACTGCTTGCAGTGCTTAAAATCCCAGACAATTATATGCTATCAGAAATATTACCATGTCATTTACACATTCTTATAAAATATTTGATACATTATTTACTGATGATGTCAAATATAAACCAGATGTTATTTCTTGCCTTTATTGCTTGTAGATCACATGTAACTTTGTCCAAACTTAGCCTAAAGTGCCAGAAATAGCACAGCATAGCAGTGTTGTGAATCAGACACACTGTTTTGTAGATGCAGCAAAATAGATGAAAGCTTCACTATTAGAATACATGGAAATACTTTTTTTCTGATTTATGTGATAGAGTCCAGATAAACACCACAGACTTCGAGAGACAGAAAGCAGATTGATAAATCAGTAACAAAAAATGTACGCCAGTAACTGGGCTTCTGGATGCTAAGAGCTGCCAGCTCTGCCTGGGTGATCACTGCTTATGTGCTGTATTTGGCTGACCACACAACACTAATCACAGCTGCTGCTAAAAGCAGCATGGAAGACGGCTGGCAGGGTACAAGTGGGAGGCAATGGAGACCAGGCTCTTTCAAAGTGAGAAAATCTTAGAAGCGTCTTGCTAGACTCTGGGGTGGGGCAATGCAGCAGCTGTCCTGCATACCAGCCTGACCCATGCCAGAGCCAGTATTGCCCTGTGGCTTCACTTACAGTAGGGGACAGAGCCATAGAAAACTTGGCTTCAAATGAGCAGACAAGTTGACAGCTGAGAGTGAAAATTATGCTGGTAACAGAGGAACCCCATGGAGTTACTGGGCTGCTGTTAGGACAGCGTTTTCTTAGTTCTACATGCTCCCAAGCATCTGGTTTTCAAAACTTCCACAAACATTTGGGGTTAGGATTCAGTTCAGCTAGCTGCAGCTTTTCAAAAAATCAGTTGTGCAGGCTAAGGTATGCTTATGTTTACTTTTTTCAGTAGTGGTAAGTCTGTTTTGTTTTGTTTTATTTTGTTTTGTTTTGTTTTTAAACCCTCTGGTTTTAAGAAAAAATTAATTAACCTCAAGAGGAACATCTTTATTTACTAGAGAAAAAGCCAAGAAGACTAGCTAAGACTATGAATGGGACCAGCTCATGGGGCAAAAATATCTGTGTTTTGTTGGCTATATATCACTGAGGACTTGTTAAAGGAGGCTAAGCTCCCATCATAATCAAGGACAATCAAGTAAATACAGTCACTGAAGCCTTGGGGACATGTAAATTTATCCTGAAGTAGTGACTGCTCAGCTGAATCACTCTCTAGGTTGCACTGATTATAACAACTAGGTCTCCTGCAACTGTAAGGAGGGCTCGGACACATGTTAACCTCTTTCAGGCACTTATGTGTCCTATTCTGTAACCTCTGACCACCACAGGGGCTTTAACTTGCAGATGGCCTAAGTCGTATTACATGAATTCCATCTCAGGCACTTGTATTGCACTAATCAGAACATATGAAGAGAAACACAGAAAGTTTCCATCTCATGTGGATTCATTGACTTGAGTGAGGTTACTCTGATTCACTCAAGTAGAATTCAAAAATTATGCTTGGGAGTGAGGGATGTTTGCCTGGACACAGGATGATGTCCTTGATTCTCAGAATGAGAAACAAGCCCAGGCAGGTTCCCCTAGTATAAAATAAACTTCCTTCATGGAGACTTGTATAACATGGCCTGAGCAGACATCCAGCAAAGAAGAAATCCTATTAACTTCAAACAACTGTGGATGAGATTCACAGTTTGTACATGTGACCTATGGCAAACCAAAGTGTTGCCTCAGCAACTCAGATAAGTTTCTAAGAGAGGACCGAAGAAGGATGTCTGTCTGAAGGATAAATTATCTTGCATTGGCGTTATCAGCAAGGACATAAAACTTGAAATGGATTTTTTTTCTGTCTTTATTGAAACATGATCGCTTTGTTAATAAATCTCTGTTTTGAATGGGAATGCAGACATGCTGTGTGGTCTGTAATTACCATGACCAGACAGTTTCCAATCTTCCAAAAGGCTAGGGGTTTCTTTGTGGGTGTAGCAGCATTTTTAACTGATACTTCTGTGCATAGTCTGAAGGTCAAATTCAACAGTGTAGGGTATGGGTTCAACTATGTTAGCTTCAGCTCTGTCTTTGGGCATTTGACTCTGAGCCTGTATAGCATTATTCTGAACACTTTCCTCAGCTCAGGGTGGAAATAAAGTTGCTTTATGGCTTGTTTGTAAATCACAGTATTCTTCTCTGCTCCATGGTTTGCTTCCTAAGAAAAGGTCTGCTTATCACAGGAAATGAAGATCTGTTTTTACTGAGAAAAAGTTATGATTTGAAGCCAATGTAAACTCCTTAAAATTGCTAAGGGCTAAAATAAACATGGATTTTCTGTCTCTAAGCTGATTTAAAATGTTTGCCATAGTTACATCGTCTTTAACAATGTATGCATTTTATTAATGTGTTTCAATACGTTTATGGGTTCCCAAAGATCTGAGCAGTCAGAGCATGTGAATCAGATGCTGAGTTCCTTCTTTCGGATGAGTGGAGTAGCACAGCTGTGGGTCAGAAAACACTGGGCACTTCAGGCATATTTCCTCATTTGACAAGAGACAGCAGCAGGCTGCAACAAATAAAGGTAAAATAGGTCATTTAGAGGTGCTGTGAAACACAATTTGATCAGAGCAAAGCACAGATATTTCATTAAGGCCTTTCAGTCAACTTCATTCTGCATTTGTGGTTGTCATTAGGGCCTGTGGACTGGGTGCCATTTTTGAAGAGCAGGAGGCCCTTAACCGATGGGGTCCTCTGAACACAGCGCTAAGCAACGTCTCACAGGTGCCGGCTCTTGCACAGCACTGAAGCTCTTTTCCCCTTCTCCAGACCCACCATGTCAGGCAGGGCTGCTGAGTAAGTCAAGTGATCTGCCACGCAGCTGCAGCTGCAGCCTGGGGGCACCAGGCAATATGGAGGCTATGAACTAATGTCAAACTGCACAAACACAACGGATAGCCCAGGCTGTGGGGGAGGTGGAAATGGGAATTAATTGTGAATCTTGAGCTCACTGTGCATGCATGAATGCTCAAACCTGAATGAGTTCCACAATCACATTTCAGAAGACGTCAAGTGAGAAAGAAACGATTTTTCCTCCTCAGTTTTCAATATACTTTAATGTTTTTATTAGCATCTGACAGCTCAGTTACAGTTTGCCATTGAAAAGCTTTTCATTGCATTACAGAGAGTTGGCACCTAAAGGTAATAATTAGCTGTATTCAGTAAAATACCCACATTCCACAGAATCGCAGACAACTCACAAACTAAACCTATCAGCAGTTTTAATCACATAATTCATGTATCCGGGCTGTGTTTGCAGATAAATCTCTCCTGAAAAAAAATTCAGCAAGAAAAGGGAAGACAATAAATGAGAAGACACGTGTTAAAGCAGACTTTCTGATTCATTGCTTGTCAGATTTTTACATGCTTTTTCCTCAAGTAAAAAAGGAAAAAAAAAAAAAAAGAGGTTTTAAGAAATATTAAAACCACAAGGAGAAAGAAAGAAAGAAAAATCTCCCTATCTCTAGAAATCCATCCACACACTTAATTTTTCCTTTTTCCACCCAAGCTTCTTATGAAGCACCACAGTCTCTGAACTACACATGATAAAATCCCTCTGTTTTTGGCAAAATGTTTATTTGGTTATGACTTCACACAGACAGAGAAGTGAGGAAGGTGGTCAACACTCTGGACTAGGTCTATTTTCAGACACTTCACATGAAGATTAAATCTTAGAAAACTGTTTTTTCTGCTTCCCAAACTGCCATTTATCAGGATATATTTTGAACAGAGCTCTCTGAACTGTGTTAAATATTTGTTATTTGAAAAAAAAGAAGCTCCTAACCACATGGGCTGTACATTGGGCTGTGGAATATAGGATGACATGTAGGACCATACTTGTGGGTATAGCAGTCAGGAGCTGTATATATAAGGTACTATGTGTCTTATGTACCTGCTGGTTCCTATTATGAGTAGCACTTGAGCAAACTAAATTTAACAGTCTTACATAAAAGTTAAAAACTCCCAGAGAACCATGAAATCCACTGTACTGCAGAGTGCATTGTAACCATGAGAGCTTTACCTCAAGATAACCCGCACAGTGCCATACTCTGTACAAACCCACTCAGTATCTTGGATCTTTCCTCATGTACTTACTCCAGGTTGAAATCTGTGTGATGCAGATTTTAATTGATTTAGCATCAGAGCTGAATGAAAGCAAGCTGAAGAATGTCTACATATGCTGCAAGCACACTTCTGGTTGTCATAATTTCCCTAAGTCAAATGTAACATGGTTTACATATCAGCTCTTTAGACTTGTGAAAGCCTTTGAAGGCAGACTTCCAATATCTGAGTCCATTACTCCCACAGGTCCTGCCTCCCATCTGCTCCTATCTCCCCCATGCAGGCACAGTAGAATAGAGAAATAGAAATGGAAACAGAAAAATATGGGTTCCTGGGAACTAATGGAAAATGTCTTGGTTTAAGGCAATTGTAGGTGTATGGACCTTGGTTTAAGGTTTAAAGCCTCATTGATGTGGTGTGAAGAGAGAGATAACATTCACTTTGTATGGCAAACTTCCATGGGCAGGGTTTGAGGATAGGACAAATGCATTACTTTCTCTCAAATAATCTGACTATTAGAACATTCATGTGACTGTATTCTTTAGCTATTCAATCTTTTCTCTTCTTTCACTTTTCCTCCTTTTCACCTAGGCTGGTCTTTCTAATTCATTTGCATTCTTCCATGTTGGCCTTTTGCTCAGATATTCCATCCTCTGAAGAGAATGGGAAAGATGCAAAACCAATGCAAAATGTCAACTATTTCTTTATCCAGAAGGGAGACACTTTAACAGGGGGCAGAGGCATGACAAAAGTATGCAAGCAGTGTCCTACAAGAATTCAGACACCTTTAGTCCTTGATGGGATAGGGGTGTCCTGCCTAGGTCCTACTGGCTTGAACACTGCAGAGCCAAGCTGCTGTTTGGAGGAACTGACCTCCAACTGACTATTGGAGAGTGTGGGCTTGGCACTTTTCTCTCCCAGGGTACTCAAGCCTCACGGGATAGAGAAATTTTCTCTTCTAGACAAGACTGAAACTGTCCATGCTCTAAGGTAAAAAAAAAAAAAAAAAAGGATCAGATTCCCTGCTGTATCCCATGTGCTGATACTCTCCAAGGTCTGTTCCCTGTGACATGTTTTTTAGCACAGAATGACACTCAGGGCCCAGCCTCCTATGTACATGAGTTTTCTAGAAACCAACAAAAAACAATGCCGTAGATTGGTGAAATTACAAATGCATGCAATACAGAGAGGCAAATTGATAATTTTGATGATAGATGAACTCATGCCAATCCAGGTACTTTTGCAACACCAAATTAAATTCTGGCATCAAATATTTTGTAATAACTATGCAATCACTTACTAGCCTAAGAGAAACTGCATCCAGTACTGACAACCCTAAGCAGTTAAAACACTTTGAGGAGGCCTTCAACTGAAAAACACATTTAATACTCAACAGCTTTTTATTAAAACATTTTAAATTTGTATTATCTGCTCACTGTTTATGAGGCCTTTAGGGTATTCTTCTCTGGCTGTCAAGATTTTCTCTCCATCTACAAAGTTTAGCATCTTTTTTTAAAATTTGGATTTTGAACTATAAAAGGAAACATTCTGAAACAGTAAAATAATTCACTAGCACTACATAGTTAGAAAACATCACAGAAGTAGGAAACAACCTGTATGAATGTATGTATAATATTCCTAATTAATACACAAGCCTTACCTTCGTTCATCAACAAATTCAGCTTTCTAATTCTGGTCTAGTCTGTTCTAGCTACTTTAAACATGTCACAGTTTTTAGATCACAGAGAGCAAAAGGAAGGCAAACCGGTGGCACAGATGCCAGAACTGGCATGCATGCCAGAACATGGCATTTTATGTGACGCTGGCTTTAAGGCTCATCCAAGCCTACTCACATGCATCAGTGGCTCCTAGTACCTTGTAATAGTGGAAGCTAACACAGAAATTAATAGAGAATATACACATAAATAGAAACATTCTCTCAAACTGAGACCATATCTGAGCTACTTACAGTTACCGCACACAGGGAAGGAGAACAAAATTGTACAGAATTTCCTTGCTGATCTACCCCAAACACTGGCACAACAAAACCCATTCCTCCCATAAAGTTGCTGCCATTTTGCTAACACATTCCTGCAAGCAAAAATGTTATCAATAGTGCTTGAGTCATTCATCCTTGTGCTGTGCCTTACCTCCGAATCTTAGTTTCTTTCAAGTTGCAAGTGTACTAATGCACTAGGTATTCACAATAGTTGCTTGTCTACTCATATCACCTAGAATAAAAGTAGAATTTATTTAGCAAGGATGCAAAAAAATTCTGAGCACATGAAATTAACTTCCTCCAAATGGTGATGCTTTTAAACACTGAACATGATACTTCATTGAAATAAGGATATTTTCTAAATAAATAGCTGTTATCTGTCTTCTTCATTTGAGAGTTTCTGACTATTTCTGTCTCTGATTACTGCTGCTTTGGTTCTTAATGTGGATTTTAAAACAAGACTTCAAGTTAAATGTTTCATAATGAGCATGAAAAGACTTAAATTCTTGTTGCCTTGAGTTCTTGGGAGTTTCCCAGAGAGTGAAAACATTAAATATCTTTTGGCTATCCTTAATCTGCAGTTTTTAATTCTGGTGGAACGACAGAATAAAGTAACAGGCTTAAATCCAGATGCTCTCTTTCATCAGCTAACAAGTGGTCAGTCCTCTATAAAAGCATGTGCTCAGTCTATATTGCACTCCACTTGTGCCATGCTTATAGGTAGGAAGAGGCAGTTTTGGGTGTCCTAGTGTCTCAAACATTCAAGTAATATAGAAGTCCATTGTGCTGTGGAAAGCCTGTGGCCAAAAAAATTATTTATGTTTCTTTAGGGTGACAGCTGAACTTCACAGCCCAAGATTTTTATGCTGGAGCAGTACAAGTAATGACTGCAAAACAGATCATCAGCTAACATCTGCTGGGGTGCATGGAGAAGGAAGCAGCTGAAAAGTAATTAAAGTCATTCTTGTGCAATTTAAGATGCATCTATTGCAACAGCGCATCAGTTCCGTACTTCATATAATTGATTTTTTTCAACCAAAATGTGGTTAATTTGCACTTTCATCATAATTTCTGGAATTTAATGGTACCCTAATTTTATATTGTTTTATCTCTCAGCAAGTTTCTAGGGGAAACTGGGTTTAATTATTGTTTTTAAAGGATTTTTCCAGATTGTTTACAATTTTTTTTTTAAATAAAAACACCAAGACATTGCAGATTTCATCTGGGAGTATAGTGACAGGATAAGGGGTAACAGTTTAAAGCTGAAAGAGTAGATTTAGATTAGATATTAGGAGGATGTTTTTTACTGTGAGGGTGGTTAGACACTGGAACAGGTTGCCCAGGGAATCACAGAATCACAGAATCACAGAATGTTAGGGATTGGAAGGGACCTCGAAAGATCATCTAGTCCAATCCCCCTGCCGGAGAAGGAACACCTAGATCAGATCACACAGGAACACATCCAGGCGGGCTTTGAATGTCTCCAGAGAAGGAGACTCCACAACCTCTCTGGGCAGCCTGTTCCAGTGCTCTGTCACCCTCACTATAAAGAAGTTTTTTCTCATATTCAAGTGGAACCTCCTGTGTT
>VZTO01021703.1:18324-34782 GCA_013400615.1 Syrrhaptes paradoxus
AACTAGACTCCATCCCATTCGCCACAACTCTCTGGCTTCTTTTCTCCAGCCAGTTCACAATCCATCTCACTACCCAATCATCCAGATCACACCTCCTCAGTTTAGCCGCAAGGATACTGTGGGAGACGGTGTCAAATGCTTTTCTGAAATCGAAAAGTTGTGGATGCCCCATCCCTGGAGGTGTTCAAGGCCAGGTTGGATGAGGCTTTGAGCAACCTGGTCTAGTGGGAGGTGTCTCTGCCCATGGCAGGGGGCTTAGAACTAGATGACCTTCAAGGTCCCTTCCAAGCCAAGCAATTCTATGATTCTGTGATTCTATGATTCAATCAAACAATTAATCTCTGAAGCCCATATGAAATGAGGTGGCTTCCTTCTTTTGAACAAGAAAAAACATCCTGTGGGACATGTGTATATTTTGACCTTACGTGAACTGCAGATAAGCAATCTCATAGCGTGCAAGTATCTGCAGTTTCCTCTTATGTGTACTTACAGGAATTATTGAATGTTCGATAGCCAAAACATGCAGTCACTAATGTGATATCTGCATGACATTATTTAACCAAAAGAATGCTTGTCATGGTAGAGTACCAGGAAAAAAAAATATTGATACTAACTTAAATCTTTCTAACAGCTTAATTTGATGTTACTGTAGGGTTTTGGGCTCTATTTAAAGGGCCTTCCAAAAATAAAGGATTATTTTGTACATCTCAGCAGAAGCTGCTGACACAACTGTCCTAAAACTGCCGGATGGTATCAGCTATTCATCACTGCTCAGTTAGACAGAATTAGACCCCAAAATTTATATACAGCCCAGAAAAATACCAGCATGTTTCACAGATGCCACGAAGGTTCATCCTAGCATCCCTGAAATGTCTGAAAAAGCCCCATTGTTACTAGAAAATATGTTATTTTCCCTCTGGATGCTCAAATTCAAAGGAGAGGAATTTCAGGACCTGGGAAGAAAGCAAGTGGATGTATGTCAACAGTTTTGTTATAATCAATTATTTGCTCTTCAGACCCTATCACATTCTCTTGCCCCTAGTAATTAACATGTTGTATGATCCATGTTTCAACATTTTGCCTCTGTCCATGGCTCTTGATGTCTCAGTTCATCTTGCAATATGGTGCCACAACTTCACTTTGAAGATAAAATGATCTTATCAACAAACACTGGACAAAAGTGAACCATCTAACAAAAGGTTCCTGTATTGTCTAAAGTGGTTGTTTCAAAGCATAACCACTGAAAATTAAATGTAGGCCTGTTTCTACATCTGATATGCATTGGTTTATAACATGTCATGCTCAGAAGGCAACATTAATTTCTTACTCTTCTTGTTTTCTTTTTTTTCTTGCCCTGATAGTTCCTTGCTTTCTTCCCTTTTATTTCATGTAGCTTTTGGGTTGTGTGCA
This sequence comes from Syrrhaptes paradoxus, assembly GCA_013400615.1. Classification (NCBI taxonomy): domain Eukaryota; kingdom Metazoa; phylum Chordata; class Aves; order Pterocliformes; family Pteroclidae; genus Syrrhaptes; species Syrrhaptes paradoxus. The sequence goes on from VZTO01021703.1 coordinate 19,735, forward strand.
CTGATCTCAGATTTTCTTTGCACAGGTCCCAACAGTAAAAATTTCTAGCATATAACTAGAGCTCCTACTTGTTTCATTATTACTGTTAATTTACTTAAATGGGTTAATCAACCTCAAAGAAGATAATTTTATGTAAGTGATGAGATTACTTCCTAGAGTGTCAGCAATTTGAGCACCTTCACCTTTGCTCTGTTTCTGTTCTTTATGTTAGAAATAAAGACATTTTCTACCTGTATTCTCTCAAAAATAAAATGAATCAAATATTTACAGGTGTTATTCCAGTGACTTAAATTTGTCTGTCTAGAGGTCAAGTTCTTAGTCTAAACTAGTTGTCCAAAAGTCAACAGAGAGAGGACTAGATGCAAAGAGTTATCGTACAAATCTTAGATGTTTATGTTAAGACAGGATAAATGGATCTCTAGAGATATAAGTCTCTGTTAACTGCAGAGGCTAGCTAATTGATTCATTTAGACGAGATGGTTAATTTCAGTTGATGAAGTTCAGAGAAATAACAGAATATTTATATCTGCCTGAGTGTCTTCCTGTCTCCTGTCCTCTGCACACTTGACTGCATCATTAAAACTCATCATGGTACTTTCAGAGAAGAACTTTTAGAAATTGTATTGGGTTTAAATGGCAAAATTTTGTTAGCGGGGGGGCTGCAGAGGTGGCTTCTGTGAGAAGATGTTGGAAGCTTCCTCCATGTTTGTTAGAGCCAATGCCAACCAGCTCCAAGACAGACCTGCTGCTGGCCAAAGGCAAGCCCATGAGTGACAGTGGTAGCACCTCTGGGGTAACATAGTTAAGAAGGGGCAAAGAAATTCTGCACAACAGCAGATGGGACAGAGGACTGAGAAAATGTGAGAGAAACAACTGTGCAGACACCAAGGTCAGTGAAGAAGGAGGGGGAGGAGGTGCTCCAGGCACCAGAGCAGAGATTCCCCTGCATCCCGTGGTGCAGCCCATGGTGAGGCAGCTGTGCCCCTGCAGCCATGGAGGGTAACAGTGGAGCAGAGATACACCTGCAGCCCTTGCAGAACCCCACGCTGGAGCAAGTGGAAGTGCCCTGAAGGAAGCTGCAGTGCGAGGACAGCCCACTCTGAAGCAGGTTTTCTGACAGTGCTTGTGACCCCATGGGGGACCCAAACTGGACCACACATTCTTGAAGGACTGCACCCCATGAAAAGGGCCCACGCTGGAGCAGTTTAAGAACTGCAGCTCATGGGAACAACCCACACTGGAGAAGTTCATGAAGGACTGTCTCCTGTAGGAGAGACCTCACACTAGCGCAGGGGAAGAGCATGGGGAGACAGGAGCAGCAGAGATAATATGTGATGAACTGAACACAAGTCCTATTCCCTGCCCCTGGACCACTTGGGACAGGAAGTAGAGAAACCGGGAGTGAAGTTGAGCTTCAGAAGAAAGGAGAGGTGGGGGGAAGGTGTTTTTTAGGTTTGTTCTTATTTCTCACTATCTAACTCTGTTATTAATTGGCATTAAATTAAATTAATTTCCCCAAGTTGAGTCTGTTTTTCCTGTGATGGTAATTGGTCTGTAATCTTCCTGTCCGTATTTTGACCCAGGAGTCTTTCATCGTATTTTCTTGCCTATCCTGCTGAGGGAGAGGGAATGATAGAGCAGCTTGCTGGGCACGTGGCAGCCAGGCAAGGCCAGTCCACCACAGTAACTCAGTTGATCTTCTTCCCTTGATAGTGGCCTTCATGAGCAAGCCAGCGTTTATCTTTGGTAGGTAGCTCCACATTGGTATCTGATCTCAGAGGGACAATGTCATGTATGCAGAGGATATTCTTTCATATATTCTAGGATAGTTCTGCAGGTAAGGAAATATTTACTCTTTACTGATGACACTCCTAAGCTCTTAGTGAAATCTAAGGATAATTCAGAAAGTATACAGTAAGGTCAGTGGTTTGCATTTTTGCTGACAAGTGGTTTCAGAAAAATACAATACAGTTGGAGAAAGCTCTTAATCCAAAAGAGACCTGTTATAAAAGAGCTGAACTGAATGTTTCTTTTAGACCGTATCACCAAACTCAGACTTTTAACGCTAAAATTAACAATACCACTCCTTCAGTGTTTCTTGAAAGGTTTCCAAATAATTACTTCATAGCCAATATTATATTTCACTGCCTCATCATTTCATGCTTGTTCTGAAATAATTGCAAAAAGCATGCTTTACCATATATTATTATCTGATGATATACTTAATAACTGACATGCAAGTGTGGTGCCTAATACAGGGTAAGCAGCTACTTGCCTGAACGAGCTTTCTCCATGTGCCTGCTGAAGAATGGAATGCAGATGGCCCTTTGCTTCCTCCTCGACAGGCTGCAGCTCTCTAATCCTTGCATTTCACCTCTTTACATGTACACACGCAAGACAGAGAAGGCAAAATACAGTGCCCTAATTAACTATGCACTTAATACCACAAAATCCTGGAATTATGAGGCTCAGTTCCTGAACATCACATTGGACTGGTCAGAAATCCAATGTGATGTTCAATCCAATCACAAGATTGGTCAGAAAAGCAGTATAAAAATGACCAAGAGAGAGAGCTGGTTTATGGTGGAACACTAGGAGAAATCTGAATAGCTTCGCTAAGGAATGACTAAGAAAGAGTAGGACACAATAAACAACTCAAAATATCTAAATGTCGCTAATATTAAAAAAGGTAGAAGGATTAGTATGGAGGTGTAGAGGATAAATGAAAGCAAAAGGATTAATTTAGATGAAGGAACAGGTAGGCAGCCAGCATTAGTATTCCTGTCAACAGGTTTTGCTGAGGTCATGCCTCTGTCTTCAAAAGCCACAAAAATAGAGTGAAAAACACACCCTAGAAATTCCATTAAATTTATAAATTCTTTATGTAGTAAGGTCCCCTAAGAAGTAAAATAAGATAAACTTGGAAATTGTAAAACTTAAATATGTGTTATACACCTTACACCCCATTTTAGCTTTCTATTTAAGTTTTATAAAGTGGTGACCGTACAATTTCACAAATTCAAGACAATAAATCAGGCGGCAGATGACAACAGCACGGGGACATGGGATAGGTCTGGGGACAGAATCGAACATTAAAATTTCAGAGAAGGTATAATGCAGTGGATGATGCTTCAGGATTATCACAGGTGAATTAGGTTATTTATTTGTGTAAAGAAGGAAGAAGTAAACACTGTAGCTCTGAAGTCCACAAGAGACAAAAGAAGTAGAGGAGAAGAAATAAAAAACTATCAATGGATCATTTGATACATCAGATGTAGATTAATATTAATTTATATTATATTTGAGTTCAATGAAGTGATGACACAAGCGTGCACAAGACTACAAAGATGAGAGGGAAGTTTTGTCCATAAAGACAGTTTAGGATACATTGCTGAGGAAATAGATAGATTACTGTGCCTCAAAGAAAAATCAAAGGAAGAACTTTTAATAGTAGTTTAACTAGTTTTTCTGAACATATTTGAGTACTTTTATTGTCTAGTAGAAAATCAACTGGCCTGACAGAGTTGGGAAGCTGGAAGTATAAAACCTTTGAACAAATCCTGAAACATTATTTGCCAATGCTGCAGTAAATTTTTCTAGTCAATAATTTTTCAGTAGTTAGATGATATGAACAAAACATCTAGATACAGAAGGCAGCTGAATATTAAAAATGCAAACTGCTGTCTTCTTAAAAAATAAACATAATTTGTTTTACTATGCAGAGGATTACCTTTGGAAATGTTGTTTTTATATAAAAAGTTCTTTTAAATCCTGCGCATTGTATGAATTTTAGAAGATGTCATATTATGCAACTCTCTTAGTTATACCTTCTGCCAGCACGCTAACGACACTGCCCTTTAAAACCAAAATTAAACACTTTTCACCTGGCTCCCTTCACCTCTGTCCTGGCTCTGTGGCATGTGTAAGCAAGTCATCCCACCAGTACTCCTCATCCCATGTGCTTCTTCTCCTTCACAATTCTTTAAACTTTGTCAGCATGAGGAAGATCATCATTGCTTTCCACAAACCTGATCCATTCAGTTTGCTTCTAGTACAGCCTGTCACAAGCAAGGTTACGTTAACTAGGTGCAACTACAGAGAAGGCACTTTGCCCTTCCATACTATCCAGGAGTGAGAGAGAGAAGAAAGTCCAGCTGAGGAGTGATAAAACCCAGACTAGATGACCGATAGCCAAGATGGACAGCACCAGTTAAACATAATGTGCGTAGATAATATATGGACTGTTATGTTTGCCAAGATGAATAACTGAACTCTTATGGATAATAAACACATTTACTGATATTAGGACAGGATTATAATTTACTAAACCCAAAAAAGCTGATTCATTCATAATGATTCACAAAAATATAATTTATCTGTGTTGAGTGAGTCATAATACTTTAGATCCTGTCTCTGGACAGATTTCCAGAAAGCTGCCTAACCCAAATTCCTAAGACTAATAAAGGGGAGTGACTCCCCACACTTAAATTATTTTATCTGTTAGAAAAAATAAAGGTTTTGAACTGTGTTTTCAGTTCTTTCTATGGCAAATGTTAGACAGTCTTCGATGCCACCTTCTGGTTTTAGTAAGTATGTATAGCTCTACAGCAGCTAAGCCACACACTGTAGCTGTCAAGCTGACATATATACAAATCTTACCAAATGTCCATGTTTGTTTTGCATATAATGCAGCAGTAGGTTTCTAACTATTCCTTTTTTTTGGTCATCCCTTTTTCCCAGGATAGAAAGTGTCCTTTTCACATAGCAGACACATACGAGAGAGAAAACACCCCATGATTTTGAAACCTATCAGTCAACCCAAAACAGAATATATGGACAATTTAAACTTTACTGACTAAACTCCGAAATGTATCTGCATGACAAAAATCTGTCGTTGTTCTTGCAAACAAGCATTTACATCTATTAGAAACAAATAACCATGCTCTTTTTGGATGTCAGGATGTAAACAAGGATTTCTTAATATGGACTTTATTTTGAAGATAATACTTAGGCAGATAAGCTAAAAAATGCAGTTACGTAATCAACTGTAACTACCAGAGGCAGTCACCTCTATTATATGAAGGTAAAGAAGAACATATTGCAGGGTCATGTCACAACTCTGTAGTTCACTGATCTGGACTCTAGTCATCTGCTACATTTGTAATTCCTGCTACATTAATAAATTTAGTATGCAGCATATGCATTTCAAATGTGGTTTTTTTCATTGCTCTTGTTTTACTTTATGCCAAAATACTAATTTCTAGTAAAAAACCTCAGAGTATCTGTTCCTAGCTGAAGGGTGTGTTTTGCTAATTTAAACTGTCCCTGAACTGAGCGGCAATACATGCCCAAAGCACTCAAAGTCTGGGTTCCTGATCCTGATGCTCTGGCTCACGCTGTGCTTCTGGAGGACTGGAAACAGAGTGCTACTCCCTGCCCTGCTTTATGGGGATGTGGCATTATGCCAAAGCTATCAATTGCTAACCTGTTTTTCTGCTGAAGAGAGAACTTACTACGCTTGTGATTCAGCTTGATGTGAACCCAAGCTTGATTCACTGAACAGTGTATTGCTGTTGATTGTTACTGTTTTGCCAGATAGTCACCAGAGCACTTCCATAGTTCAGAGAACTACTACAAAATTCACCTGACAGACTACAAGCAAGTTGCTACTGCTGTTCACCTGGGCTTTGTCCAAACAATATAGCTAATACTTTCAGTTCTTAGAAATTATGTGGAGTCTTCAGTGTTATAACACCACAGTATATTATGTAAAAAAATTGTTTCATTTTTTGCTGATTTTAGAGGATTGCCTCTTATGCACAGCATAAATACAGAACAAATTCTCCACATCTCACACAGTATGGATGAAAATAACCAGTTCTTAGAGATAAGGGTGTGGGATTCAAGGAACGTAGTATAGAACTATGAAACAAGGTAGATAAGAGTTTTTAAATTCATGTACTTCACTAAAATTTGTGTACATTGAAAATTGAGTATATCTCATCTGACGCCAACGATCTTAAAGGTGTCTGGTCAAAGTTGAATGCCTGATCTTTAGTTCAGGGTGAGACACATCTCCAGAGGACAGTTTACTTCATCCTAAAACACAAGTTTGGAGAACATGGTATCCCACATTTTTATGTCAACAAGCTAGTGCAGAAGAGTTATACAGCAAGCCTACAGCAGGCACCTATTTTTCATACAGCTAGAGGAAGAGGATATAGAACCTGTGCTGAAATATATTGTATTTTTCATTTAAGAACTGATGTTACTTCTTTACAAATAAATATTTTTTTTTTGCTTTGTGGCCTTAAACTATAAAAACTTGATTTTTTAATGGAGAATACATGTTTTTTTTCTATGTCAGGATTGTACATAATGTTGTTGCTACAGGTTCAGCATACTTATTTGCATTTTAAGTTTCCTTGTGTGTGGTGAGAAAATATATGTGTGGTGAGTCAGAATGAAGCCATTGTCCTAGACCCATCAGATGTCTGTCTTCCCCTGCTTTGGCCTCATTGCTTTCTTTATATTCTTGATAGAGAAGTTCATTCCTAACACCATGAGGATTAGATCAGTCATTTTAAACTGCTCTGCTCCCATATAGCATTTTGTGTTCATAATTTAGAAACAAAAAAACCCCATGAAATTAATTTCTTCTCTTTCATTTTAGAAGTTGTGCCCAGGTACAGTGCATCAGTCACAAATATGAAGACAGGCAGTCACAGAAAAGGTAAATAACATGGCCACAGCTTTACTGCCAAGAAGTAGTACTATAATGCAGTAAGAGGACCTCTGCTTTTTTTACTCTTGTCCTATAGGAGGTTTTTTTGCCTTCCTTCATTACTGGTATTGCCATATTTCTACCCAACATCCCATGTCTCCCAAATATCACTGTGTTCTCTGTACAAGCAGCACCTCCAATGTTGATGTTGTTGGGATGTGCTACGCTTGGATATAGAATGTTCATCCACCATTGGTTTTATCAGGCGTGAACTGCTCACCGTGGGCAGTGTTGCTTCCTGAAAGTTTAGTTCCCACTGCACAAGCCCCACGGAGCTAACATGAGGGTGAATGGCTCATGTGTCCAGAACCTCAGGCTGACTGGCTGACCTATCTGAACTGAAATTTTGGCTGGGTTGCAGTATGACAGAAAGCTAAGAAAATGTCCCCAAATACTATCTAGATGGGGGAGAAAAAGTGTCACTGGAGAAGCCATGTGCTGACTCTTAAATTAGTCCAGACTTAGTTTGTGACATTAATTAGAATAGAGGACTAGAAGGAGGAATGAAAAAGTTATAAAATAGTACTTCTGCAAAGGATGCAGACCATGGCCTTCCAAATTGCCAATGTTTGAAAGCTGTAGTTTATTTGATTAACCCTCTGCACCTAATCAGATATTTCTGTTTCAGAAGAAGAGAGTTTGGCACTATGTAACTTTGCAAAGTCACCAGAGAAATCTGTAAAGAAAACATGGTTAAATTGCCTCTATTTATGTTCATGTCATTCTAAGAACATCTCTCACGTTACTAAGAAGCTTCATATAACATAGGCCTCCTTGTGTTTGTTTCTGCATACTTTTTCCAGGACTATCAAACTGAATTTCTGGTTTTTGTATACCACAGCCTAACCTTTGAGAGTAGAGGGCTTTGAGAGTTATCTGGGGCTCATGCTGTTCTTTCTCTATTACAGCACACTCTTTTTCAAACATCATGAGTAAAAAAGACCCACAGAGCCATCATGCAGTATACTATATATATGTGCCATTGTTAGATGACTTGGGTTATGACCAATGATGCTGACAGCCTCACAGGAAATGAGAGCTGGAAACCTAGACAGCAACATCTCAGGAAATTCTTGTCTGGGAACTTAATGTCTGAACACACTGAGCTGGAAGCAATTGGTTGTAAGTGGCCAAGAATGCCTATGGGAGCCTCCCTTACCTACAGGGAGAGTATAAAAAACACTGCTTACTAGTTTTGGGGGTAAGATGTGACTCAGGAAATAAAGGGATGTCAGAAATAAGGATTGTAGGTAGGAGATAGATGGCTCATTATTTCACTAGCCAGATCCACCATTTAATTGACTTCTTGGGACAGAAGCGAAATCCACCCAACAGAAAGTTCCAGCTGGAGAATTTCCACAGCTGGTGAGATTTCAGTAACACAGGCAGAGGCTGAAAAGCTGTTTCAGTTTCAGAACAATGTCTCCACTGCTTTTTTTCCTTCTCCTTTGAGACCCAGAGAAGCCTCTATGACAGTCTTTAGAAGAGAGGGAGGTAACTCAATATGCCTACGGTCCAAGTAAGGGAAGGGTGAGGTGAGCTTTTGGCAGTCATGCAACATCAGGAGTGGAATGTGGCCTAAAACTTTGAAATTATTTGCTAATATTAACATTTTTGTTAGCAAGACATATGTTTACATCCATTACTTGGGGAGAAGAAAGTTGAAGTGAAAAGCTGTAAAAGCATTTCTCTGTTTGAAAGGAAAACACTTTCCCATAATTTTGGCTCCTACTTTATCATTAAATAATTACCCCAATTTAAGCTAATTGTTTATCCATCCCTCCATGATATCCCTAGATAAGTCTGTTTCAAACTTGTTCAAAAGGAACAAAGCAATGCCATGTGATTTTTGGAAGCTATATATCCCTAGTGTATTTTTCACCTTGTGAAGACAACCCTAACCTGCAGAGTGAGCATAAAGGGCTACTTAAATGCAAATAGCTTTTAGGGACCAAATGCAAGAATGAGGTGGCCAGAGAAACAGGCTCTGGAAATGTTGTCCTAAAGCGCAGACATTCAGAGGTGTACTGCTGACATTTACCAAATCAAACATGCGAAGCATTTAGTGCTATACATCATACACAAGTGTGCAGACTAGTATGTGTTGCCTTTTCCTGTGAGGCATTCTCTCCTTTTGAATCCTGTGGCATTCCTTAACAGTGTTTGCCTGATAATACATTTTCTGGCATTCCTGTGCATCAAACACAGAAGCAGGAGGAACTTTAAGAAATAACACTAGAAAAATAAAAAAGTATTTCTTGTTTGATCCTAAGTCCTTCTTCCAAAACACCTGCTTAATCACAAAATACCAAAGAAACTGTGGTGTTATGGGAGTCACCAGCTACACATCAAATTGCCAAATGTTTCACTTACTGTCTCTCAGTCCCTTTGATTTCCTGAGGCATGCTGTGGGAGAGCAACGGAGCTCTTCCAGGAGGCTGAATTCTTGGCTGATGTGGCTGAAGAGAGGTCAGACCATGATAACGGAAATGCGAAACATTGGTGTCACTTTTTCATTGCATTTGACCAATAAAGTTTTAGGGCTTTAAAATCTAGAGATAAAATATACACTTACTCAGCCAAATAAAATGGAGATCAAGAAAACTAACAGTTAACAGAGGGACTTAATGTATTACTTAAAAAAAAAACATGGTAACTCACATAAGAAATTATTACTTTTTATCTCACAGAAATGTCATTAGCTGAAATTTATTGTTTAAGTTTTTCTACTCAGTTTTTGAGTCAGAACTACCGTAAAGTATATACCTTTGTCTTAGGAACTTTTATAAAAGGTGTATGTGTTTAAGTTACCTTGTTAGGTATCTAGTCACTTTAAAAATACCTGCAGTACATATACTAGTTTCCTTAAGGGGTTAGTGAGCGCAAGGATACCTTGACAAAAACCTATGAGCCAAAATTTGAATATAAAGTGCATGACCTAATTTTGGTACTGTTGAAGCATCAAAAATAAATATACTTGGAACCAATGGAGTTGGGTCAACTTGTACCAGCAATAACTGTGTACAATTCCTCTAGTCAGGCAGAGAGATACTTCAGGTTTGCTAAAGAGCAGCAATGTGGACAGAGAGAGTATGATACTGTCAGCATTTGTTTTAATTGTGTGCTATAGTTACTCTGCTCCACTGCAGAATCATGTCTCATCACAGGGCTTGAACTAGATTGTGGCAAAATGTAGCTAGATCATGGTCTAATTGCTCTCCCATCACTGTAGCACATGAAACTGCAGTTTGCCTTGCATTTTTCAAGTATCTTTGGAAGATTTAAAGCCAACACATTAATCCTTCTTCTGCCATGTTAAAACCCTCAGGTTTGATTGTCAAGCTTGAATGCTGTGGTGTGGGCAGACATGAACTCCGCTGCCTGTCCTCCATGCTGGACAGGTGACAGACAGTTTTGATAATGACATCCACATAAGCAAGCAGAAGGATCTGGGTAAAACACGCTAGCAAGGGGTTCCAGACAGTGGATTGTTTTGGGTAACCTATGACCGTCACTTTCCTGACTATTCTGGTGCCAGAGCCCTGGCAATTTGAGCTGGATGCTGCTAAGAATGTGGCCATAACATCTGGGACAAGCAACATGCCACATGTGGGACAGATACTGTTCCGTGGGGAGTGTGCTCTCTCAGCTACACGTTACAACTTTCTTTATCCTTTCAAGGAGCAGCAAATTCAGCTTTCTCCAGGGTATCTTCCACCTTTCTGCTTCTGCAAAGCCTTTTTCCTCTTCCCCTTAATTCTTCCTTTCCAGTGCTGACCCCAGCCTTATCTTTTTGAGGAAGCAAAATTTTTTTTCCTATCTTACTCAAATCTTTGTGATGGCGACAGCTATGCCCAGCCAGTGAACCTTACAGAGGAGCTGAGATTACTGCTGCAGGCCCAGTGCTGAATGAATCCAGGTGTATTGCTTTCAGAGGAGAAATGGAGTTTATTTAGTCAGTTAAGAGCATGGGCAGAACAAGCTTCTCTGCCCAGCTGTGTAGACAACCCCAAATGGTAGCTCTCTGATGGAAAGAAATATTCAAATGAATGATAGGGTGGAGGTAGAAGAGAAGAAAGCAGGGTGAAAGGTGAGGACTTCTTTTGGAGGAGATAAAATAGGAAATAAGACATAGGAGAAATTGGGAGAGATTTTTTTTCAGAGATTTAAAGACAAAATCCAATCTACAGGAAAACAGACATTTGAAATTTGACTTGCATCTGAGGCAGGCACTGCTGAAGAAGGAACAAGTAAGTGGAAGAAAGAGGACATAAAAGAAGTGGGTGGGGACAATCTCTTGTGGAAAGAGGAGTGTGTAGATGGGAGTGTTGTTGCTTGTATATCATAGAAAAAAGGGCAACTCCTCACGGTGCCGTGTTCAATTTAGATTTTTTTAACATAATTACCTAATATATTTGGTATTTATACACCTGAACTCCCATGAGCTCANTCTTTGTGATGGCGACAGCTATGCCCAGCCAGTGAACCTTACAGAGGAGCTGAGATTACTGCTGCAGGCCCAGTGCTGAATGAATCCAGGTGTATTGCTTTCAGAGGAGAAATGGAGTTTATTTAGTCAGTTAAGAGCATGGGCAGAACAAGCTTCTCTGCCCAGCTGTGTAGACAACCCCAAATGGTAGCTCTCTGATGGAAAGAAATATTCAAATGAATGATAGGGTGGAGGTAGAAGAGAAGAAAGCAGGGTGAAAGGTGAGGACTTCTTTTGGAGGAGATAAAATAGGAAATAAGACATAGGAGAAATTGGGAGAGATTTTTTTTCAGAGATTTAAAGACAAAATCCAATCTACAGGAAAACAGACATTTGAAATTTGACTTGCATCTGAGGCAGGCACTGCTGAAGAAGGAACAAGTAAGTGGAAGAAAGAGGACATAAAAGAAGTGGGTGGGGACAATCTCTTGTGGAAAGAGGAGTGTGTAGATGGGAGTGTTGTTGCTTGTATATCATAGAAAAAAGGGCAACTCCTCACGGTGCCGTGTTCAATTTAGATTTTTTTAACATAATTACCTAATATATTTGGTATTTATACACCTGAACTCCCATGAGCTCAATGTGAATTTAGGCACCTAAATATCCCTGCATCTGGTTTACATGCCTATTGGAAAGGATCAGTTGCTAGTTTACTATAAACCAAGGATTACAGTCTGATCTGGCACATTTCTAGATATTATTGCTTTGCAGATGGATAAGAAAGTGCCTTGAAACACATGAAAAAAATATTGCTCATACTGATAGACTGGTGAGGAAATAACACCCTAAGAGTGGGTAGTGTGGGATAACATCTCAAGAACAGTTATTAGTTATACAACTCAGATGGAACAAGTAACATCAAAACATCAAACCCAGTCTCAGATCCCAATCTGAAGTGTTCCTACATTTCCAAAATATCAAACCTCAAGTGGAATGTAAGGACAAATGAAGCAAGTCTTGATTACAGAAGAACAGACCTTTCATAACTGGGTTTAACCAGGGATCAAACAGGCTTTACATTGTACCTGAATACGGCATTAGAAGAGTAACAACTATTCATGTCAAGGCCTATTTCAGTCTAAAATCCCCTGCTCACAATAGAAACACTCCATCCCTTATTTCTCTACATCCAATAAATCTAAGGAATGCATGATGATATCACAGAAGTTATATTCTTCTTGAAGGAAGCAATAGCTTTTTAAAAAATGGTGTATGCTGTGACCAAAAAAGGAATTTAAACATATGGAAATGGATTCTACAAAACTGGAAAAGCTTGCGGCTATTGTCCCTGTTTCCTAACAGTCTTTGACCAAAAATAGAATAGGTTACAGTGAAGGGTTATGGCAGTGCTTGACAGATACAGCAGTGATAAAGGATCTCACCTATTTTCTGTCAAATAATGAACATTTTTTGTCGATTTAATGTGGTAACTGAATAAATCCACTGGAAACATCAGTAATCAAAGAGTAACTCATTTTGACAATACCTCTAAAACAATAAATGGCTTGGACACTACTGTGTATGTAAAGTCTGAATAATTTCAACAGTCACACATCTAGTGTAACGCAGTGTATATCTCGAAATAAATGTAGGCTGAAACTGAAATACAATCTTGGCACCTTGGCAAGACACTGATTTATATTAAGTGACACTCGCATAAAGTTCTGTAAAGCATTTATTTTACAGTTTTGTTCATTTTACAATGAAAGCTTTGATGTCTCCATATTTATGTAATTCTACCTTTTAAAAATCATTGCTGTGAATTTAGATGAAAGGAAAAGTATAAAATGTTGTAAATGGCTTTTAGCAGCAATTCAATACATGCTATTATGCCGAGCTGATTCGAAGACCTTGCTGTGGTATGAACTGACCTCACCTCAACAATTTCAGGGAAGCTGGTACTGCCATACTAAGGTAAAGAAGGTGCTTTCGAAGGAGACCATGCTTTTCTTCCAGTCTTGAAAAAGACAGAGTACAGGGAACCTACACATGATTAAGCTGAATTGTTGCATCCAGCTCTTCAGCAATAGCTCGGTAATCTTGATAACAAAATTGTGACCTTACTTCTAATCCCCATGACACATTTGGACTTGGTCACTGGGCATCTGAGTGTTGAGAAGGAGACCATGATATGGTTATTTATGGAAAAAAAATGCAGTGTCTTGCAGGGTTTTCTTGTTTCTGCAACTGACATTAAGACATCATTGGCAAAGATTTGCCTCATAGTGGTGTAAAGAAATTATTAAAGCATTACAATATCTTATTTCCAGATAGGTCTATGGTGGTGATTAACCAGCAGACCTTCCTTTTATCCATCGAAAGTGTCTTGTCCTGTCCTCTCATTTGGCAGGAGTTTTCAGAGAAAGGAATAACTTGGTTCAGAGCTAGGCTACAGACACACATGTTGAGACTCCGCATGCAGATTCATGACCAGTGTAAGCCTACAAGACAACTGAAAGGGCCAGTTTTTGTCTTGCTCTTCTGGTTTGTTTTTGTGCACCTCTTCATCCCAGCTGTAGCAGGGCCTGGCTGCAGAGCCAGCAAATCATCTCATTCCTCTCTGGGTCCTTTTTAACCAGATTAGTGACCTGGTCCAGCTCACCACATGGCAGCACCATCATTAATACTAATATAAACTACACCACAGGGATAGGCAGTCTAGGACAGGAAACTTCTTGCAGCAACAGCATAGTTTCCATCTTCAGATATACAAAGGGACTAAGGTAGTCTGACATTTCCAAACTTACCAGGGCTTCATTCTTAAGATCCTGTTAGAAAAGCACTGAAGACTCAGATAGCAATGTACATGCATGTATAAAATGCCAGAGAGAGGAGTGCTAAATGCCAGAGAAATAAAATAAACTGTAATTTAGGATTGACTTCCTCCACACTGTTGGCTGTTAGTGGCCGTCACTGACACAAGTATCCCCGCATGACTGAAATAGAAAAATACCATATCTGCTTCCATCAGCCTAACCAAACCCTATGATCTCATCTCCAGTACACTGTTTGCAAAGGTAGAAATAAATCCAGGTCTGCAAAATCTCTCATTCCCTTCTGATACAAGTGTAGATGAAAGGAAGTTACATGAAGAGAGCTCATAATAAAGGCAAAGCACAAAGATTATCTCCTGCTTCAGAGATGAGCAGTTATTTATAGCACAGATACACATTGTAGAAAACTTCTGGATTACGACTGGAAGTCTAATGTGAGAAAAGTTCTTTCTCCTTGTGATATAATGAAAGAGGGGATTTCTAGGTTCATGTAACTGGACTGATTCCCAAACCCTGGAAGAGCTCTGAAATACTTTTTCCTGCACTCTCCTGTTAAACATTTTATGTCCAGAATGTATAATATGCAGAAAACATTATCCCACCTTGTAGCAGTCTGTAACTACTGCAGTAGGGAAAGAGACAATGAAATCAAGTTCTTTCCCCTGGTGATAATGGTGTCAGATTCAGTTTCCAGAACCCGATTAGACTGGTCTCCTCCTTTGCTGTGGAAATCTCTGTGTCCTGGATAACACAGTGCCCAGAATTGCAGACCAACTCAGACACCTCTTTCTTCCTGCACCAAAATAACCCTGTTCTCCCTCAAAAGAGCAGCTTCACTACTTCCAATTCAAAACTGAAGTGCAACTTTGGGACAATGTGCTTCTCCAAACTAGTTCAATGAAGGATAAGCTATGAACAGAAAAGCATTTGACACCGTCTCCCACAGTATTCTTGCGGATAAGCTGAGGAAGTGTGATCTGGATGATCGGGTAGTGAGATGG
>VZTO01021703.1:35248-60024 GCA_013400615.1 Syrrhaptes paradoxus
GGATGGAGCCAGGCTCTTCTCTGTGACATCCAGTGATAGGACAAGGGGCAATGGGTTCAAGCTGGAACACAGGAGGTTCCACTTGAACATGAGAAAAAACTTCTTTACAGTGAGGGTGACAGAGCACTGGAACAGGCTGCCCAGAGAGGTTGTGGAGTCTCCTTCTCTGGAGACATTCAAAGCCCGCCTGGATGCGTTCCTGTGCAACCTGATGTAGGTGTTCCTGCTCTGGCAGGGGGATTGGACTAGATGATCTTTCGAGGTCCCTTCCAATCCCTAACATTCTGTGATTCTGTGATTCTGTGAATCTCAGGAAAAAAAATAATACTTAAAAGAGAGAGGAATAATCTTTTGGGGATATACTTAATGATAGAGCCTGTGAGCTGTCAAGCCATTGCCCAGTAACCCTCATAGCAGGGACATCTTTAAAGAAAAATTCCAGAGAACATAATATTGTGTTTGATACATTGGCTTCAGAATTGATAATCATTTTCCTAGCATGAGATTTGCATCAGATGAAAGTTGTTTCTCTCCCTTCTCTTCTGACAAGGTAACTTGTGTGAAGTTGGGCTTTCTGATAATCACATATACCAGCTGCACTCTGTCACAGGGCCTCTCAGAAAGAAAATTTCTGACATTTCACCTCTGCAGCAACTACTGCTGCAGGTGGGGTACGACTTAAGCCTTCATGTTTGACATGGACTAAAAGAACAAAAGCTGTTGTCCACACTCTGTATTTTGCTTTACTGAAAATATTCATTCTAAAAAATAGAGAATATATTATGTATGATCTCAAACATGAATGGAAGGTTTGCATCTGGAGCTTTAAACAAGTTCAAAAATACAATTTTTAAACTGATCTTTTTGTTTGTTTATAGACATTGGAGAAATCTGTGCTATATTAATTTATCTGGCTGAATTTGCTGGGGAAAAATAATCAAACCACCCAGAGGTGATGGCTTTTTCTTCCTAGGAAGGAGATTTCTTAAGGGCAGAAACACTGCAGGCTGTTCCAAATCTCTGGTGCAATGATGAAAATCGTTGTCCATGACAAAGGTAGTGCTGTGCAGGCACACAGTAGGGAGACATCATTTTGTGTAATGCTCCTATTTGCACTGGCAGCAAAACTTTGGACCATGACTATACAGAGGCAAAGAAGTGTCAATGTCTCAGAATACCTTTGCTGCCAATTATCCCTAACTACTTAAATGGTCTATATTTTTTTCTCTAGTGTCTTGAACTAAGGTTGTTCAGTGCATTTCTCTTTGTGCAGGTACACACACTAATTTTGCTGTAGTTTCCTTAGGTGCAGTGCTGTACCCATGCAGGTCTGATTTGATCATGCCCTCTTAGATATAGCTTTATGAAAAGGCTTTTTTAAAATCACAAACAGAAAAGGGGAGTTACTCCAAGGTAGATACCATGACTTCTCTCTGAAACGCAAATAGGACCACTTTAGACGCTCTTATCTATTAATCTCCTATCTTTGGATCTTGTCTTCTCTGATGGTCCTTTTCCCTGAGACATGACCTGCTTTGTGAGCCTAGTAAAACTCCAGAAATCAGAGACGTAGCAAAGCATTTGAAACTGCTGCAAACCAACTCTTAAAATGGAAAAGCATACATTCAACCAAAAAAAAACGGAACAGTTTGATCTAGCTGATAAACCATCACAGCCCAGTTTTCAGATACAGTCTGTGTAAATAGCCCTCATCTACAGAACAAAGACAGCGTTAGTGATAGTAATAAGTGGCTGAAATCCAACACTGTCAGGTTTTTTTTCTCCTTTCTCTCCCCAGCACTGATTAGTTGGTGTGCATTCCTGCACAATCTGCTTGGAAGATTTAAATTACACAGTGTTTGCTAAACGTAACACTTGGCCAAAGAAGTGCTTAGCAGAACTAATACAAGGACCAGTGATCAAATGACACAGTCTTGAAAAAGTGTCATTATCTATTTGATGAGTGACAATTTAAGCCTCAGTTTGCTGCTGGTCCCTTTTGAAGAACTGGGGCTCCAAAACCATAGTTCATAACTTGACCATATCCTAAGAGCTGTTAATTAATTGTTCATGTAGGCATGGGATTGTTAAATATCACTCCTCTTCAAGTTAAGTGCAAAAAAAAGGCTCCATTCCTTTGATGCAAGGAAGTGTGTGACCCACAGAGAAAGATAATGTTGCAATTACATGGTGATAAGGAAAGGTCAGCAGTGCAGACCCTATGTAATGTGTAGGAATCTTTACTGGAAATAAATCTTTTGATCCTGAAGAAAATATTGACTATGGGTGGCAAATGTGGCATTAGAATTCTATAATTCTGCCTGTTGTTATGTCCTAAAAAATAGGGAAAGGATTAATTTATGATCAGTCAAGGTGTAGGAAGAATGTAATTCTCCACCATTCCCTCGGGGTGATTAGTGCCTGCCTTTGGGCAGCTGAATTCAAATCATAGGGTATTGCTTTATATCTGGAAGGAAGGACTATAATGCAGTAAATTCTAGCCATTCAAATGTTTTCTAGCCTAAAACCACATGCAATGCTAGAACTAAGCCAGCAGGTTTGACAGCAGGCTTCCTGCTAACCTGCAGCAGTACCCTCCTTCTGAGTCACTATTAAAACGAAAACTTGAGTTGTGGCTAGTAGGTTTTTTGTAGCCTGACTGTCATTTAAAAATAGCAAGTAGGAGTCTTGGAAAAAAAAATTGTCAAGTTAAAGATAATACTCTGGACAAATTCCAGCTGCTTCTCGTTTTGTTTCAAGATGCAAAAACAGTGATCTAGGAGAAGAGGTGGAGAAAATCTTCAATTAAAATCAACATACATCTTTCTTAAGGTCCTACAAATGCTGCCATGATAAATTTGCAGTGTGAGGAGCCTCATATCTGCAGTACTACTTCAGTGCCCTCTTTTATCTCAGCTGCTGAAATTTGCCATTGCTCTGATCCTCCTGGAAACATTCAGAACAGGCTGAAGGATTGCCTCTACCACCTCCTGTCATCAGCACTGTTTTGTTGACTCCCATTTGCCTGTCAAGGAGCTGTCTCCATTTTATACAATTGTATATATATCTTTATGCCCTTGTAGTGCCAAACTGAACAGGGTCCCAGTCTACGAGCAGTTCTTCCAAGTAATGCTGGTAGTGAGAGGAAGAGAGGTCTTCTGCCTCTGAACCCAAACCACAGCAAATTTTCCATTCCTTCTAACAGACCTCTGCAGACAGATCATGCCCAACTTGCTTGAGGGAAGCAAATGCCATGGGCAAGGCTAAGAAGACATGACCACATGAATGCATCACCTCAGCCTGAGGAACAATTTTGCTTTTCCCTCTCTTATTCTCTTCCAACATTTCTCCTGTCCAAAGAAATGCACTGTGGCAGAAGCCAGATGCATGTTGGTTTTTTTTCTCATTGTCTCATTCAGCTATTTGGGTGAGCTGCTCAAAACACAGTGTAGCCACAAGGTTTATGATTTGACTTTATATCCTTCTTTTTCCCCTCTAGAAAGAATTTTCACTGTGCTATTTTGTGACACTTTAAAGATTGCACATGTGAACTTAAAATAATATAAAAAATATCCTGTCTCCACAGTGCCCCATTGAAGAGTGTACCAAACACTACCACAGCTCTTTCAGCTTGTTTTCTTAAACTAATTTCACTTCAGCACTTCAGTGCAGTACCTATTTTTAAGAGCATGACCTGGGGCTACCCCTACTTGGGCAGAGCCCACGACTTCAAAACTTAGAGACATACTTCCCTCTGGTGGTCATGTTTATAAAATGGTGTACTCTTCAGGAAAAATATGTCAAACAATGGGTCTTTTCTGCTTGGTCCTGCAAGGTTCAGGTAAATAGTCACTGCATTTAGCTCTACATCTAGATGTTCCCAAGTGCCTCTGGAAGCGTCTGCCTTTTTCCAAGGGCTATATAAGGAACTGTGCTCCCTAACTTTAACCATGATAGTTGGATATCTCATGGAGGTAGTGCAAGCACTATCCTATAGCTCCCTAATACTTCAACTGGTAGTAGACAGCATTAGATATTTCAGTCCCATATAAATATCACTGAACAATAATATTGGTTTAATCATTATTCACAAAAATAAGGGGTAGACATCGAGTTTACATCAGAAACATAATCTGTGCTCAAGATTACTATATTGAGGGAAATGCTGAGAAAGTGGGCCATGATTTCTAGGACACGTCACCAGGTTATGAGGAAGATGTGTTGCCAGGTTGTATTTTGGACTATTTGCAACTTGTTGGGAAACTATCCCGAAGTGTTCTCCCTGGACGTCCTGGTTGTCAAGCAAACAATCACTTCACAGGTATGTTAAGAAGAGCCAGATCAGTATTTTTGGTCGGATGTTAAACATGGACATTTTCTTGAATGGCAATTATTCTTATTCTGAGGAAAAACAATGTAGAGAGAGAAAAAATATTTTCAAACAAGCAACTGGTTGAAAACTGAATGGGTTTTCAGTGCAAGACCATGGCTGTATAATTTTGTCATATTTTGTCAGTGGAATAATTTGCATTGCTGTTCATGTAAGAAGAGTTTAGACGATCTAGCAGTTTAGCAGCTATGATTCACTCTATTTCTCCATGTTCAATGCACATTTTAATTTTTTGTATGTTGTCAGTTTATTTCATAAAGGTTCTATCTATTTAGCTGACTGGGGATTTTGATATAGTATAAGGATTTACATTTTTATGAGTGCTCAAGCACTTTTATTGCTAAACTTTTTGTAGAGAAGCTGAGTATATGGTATGCTTCAGCAATTTATATTATGGTCCACAGATGGAAGAAATATTCAGGCAATAAAAGAGAATCAGACTTCCCATTTGATGTTAATTATCCAGATAGTCTTATGTCCCAACAACCTCCTGCTATCCAGGTTGATTAATTTATGATCATTACTTCGTGAATTAAAGCACTATCCTAAACTAGTGTAGCTGTTGATCAGCTGTATTGCTTTTGCAGTTGTTATGATACAACTTAGGGATTCTGCCAAGGCAAAATTGTGGTTCTCTTTTATTGTGTCACACCTACAACTCAGCCGTCGTTTCATTATGCTCTACACAGAAAAAAACATTATCCACACTCTTTTTAGAAAGCTATTTCTCATTTCAGTATCACCCTCAGTTCTTGGGCTCCTAAAAAGATTGAACTTCAGTTCTGCTAGATTGCTGTTGGCTTCAGTCCATAAAGCCTAATTTTTTAACATAATCCCTTTAAAAATCAGCTTCCCTCTTTATCTTGGACACTAGTACATTGACCTTGCTCTTCTGTGTCTCTGTATTGACAACTGCAGAGTTTCTCCTCTTTGGCTCTAGTCACAATCAAATTGAGACAAATTTATCTCATTTATACACTCTTAATCATTCCTATTTATTTGTCATATGATAACATCAGATGGAAACAAGATGGCTAGAAAAGTTATTTACTGAAATGTTACTTAAGTAGAGGGAATGATTAAATAGTGTAGTAGGCTTACATAGTAGCTCTTGAATGGGCTTGACATAGCCTCTATGAATATCAGAATAGTTAAGATATATAATACTTTATCTATTGGAGAAAAGTGTGTCCCCTGAACACATGATCAGGTAAAAGAGAAGATCAGTTCACACAAACCATCTTCACAACTGTTGAAAGACGGTTGTGGGGTAATGTCTGGAGTTAGCTCTAAAACAAAACCTGCTACAGATTAAGGAACTGAGACTACAAGTTGCAGGGCAAAGACCCTCAGACAAGGGCCGTGACCCATGCTGCTTAAGCAAGTAGAGCAGAATAAGTCAGGGGATTGCAACCAGGAACA
Source organism: Syrrhaptes paradoxus (assembly GCA_013400615.1). NCBI lineage: Eukaryota > Metazoa > Chordata > Aves > Pterocliformes > Pteroclidae > Syrrhaptes > Syrrhaptes paradoxus. The sequence goes on from VZTO01021703.1 coordinate 41,061, forward strand.
GCCAGTGATCCCAACAGCCAAACAGGACCATGGTGATGAGACAACTCCAAGGCCAAGCCAGGAAGGCAAGTCAGCAGGTAATCATGGCACAAGAATGGGCACAGGCACCCCTACAATGCAGCTCAGACAAGGACCATGGGCCAGGTTGGAGCCCAAATGCAGCTCCTGAGCCCAGGGGAGTCCCTAGTGAGGTTTCTCCTGGCTCTTTCTCACACAGCTCTTTCCCAGCAGCCGGAACCAAGGTTACAGCCACACTGTGCAAGAGCTGGTCTTGAGCACTTGCAGTCAAAGCTGGAGGAAGAAAGAGGCTGCAGAAGCTGTTGGTGCACTCAGGCCCTGTCAGAGCTCTCCTCAGCCCCACTAAATGGCTTGCATGCGTGTGTGAAATTTCTGAAATGTCTGTAAAAGGAAGAGATGGGATCTTCTGTATTACTTATTCTTACATTCTTGTATCACAATTAATGTTCAAACTATTTATAAAAGATATTCAATCCCCTTTCGTAGATCAGAATCAATGAAGTAACATTCTTAGCTGAAGACAGCTCTATTCTTCGCATTTCCTCATGATGCATTATAGACATACATTCTTGTCACAAATCAGGAGGTGACACTGGGCGTGTCCATCTTCTTGTCCCGTAGTCACATATCTATTTAGGATATCTAAGAGTGGCTGAGAATCTCAAGAGGAAGTGCCTTCCTCTATCTAAGGGTTAGGTTTCACAGTGACCAATTAAGGTATCTCCCTGAAAAATGGTTTTGTGAATCCTGTGATCAGCTTGCCTGAGCAAATAGTAAAATATCGAATATAGGGGCAACAAATTGTCCTGCTGGGCTGAATTGTATATGACTTGGCAGCAGTGCATGCAGATGATGTTCAGTATCAAAGGATGGGAGAGAAGTTTCTGCATTCATCTGTTAGTGCTCTACCAGAAGTAGATGTTGCAATGCTGGGTCAAATGAGCTTTGTGGATTTATCTTCCAGTTTATCAATTCATACAAAATTAGTATTAAATCTTCCTGGTTTTGAATGCCAATCTCTGTCTTTCACTGTTTTAATACCATTTGATTTCAGGAAATATCTTCATGTTGAATATCAACATAATTTTTCAAACATTAATAAAGATAAACATGAACTCCTAAACCTTGAATATCTATGTAGGCAGTATCTTCCGTAACTGAAATGTTTGATCCCCTGAGGCTTAATTCTGTTTGCAAATCCAAATTCTGCTCCAGTTGTATCTGGAGATACATGCTCCCCATGTAGTGTCAATTTCACAGCATTACTGATTAGAGAAGTCATTAGCTCATGCATATACTCCATGGCCTGTGAATGTGCGTTAATGCTTTGGGTAATGATAGCAGCCTTGTATTCATCCCAGGAGCAGCTTTTCTCATACTAAAATCTGTGCTTGGGGTTCAATTTATGTTAATTCTTGAAAGAATTCTTTGAAAACCTTGGCAGACTTGTAAATATAAGTAAAAGGGAAGACGTTAAAACTGCACAAGCAAATGTATCAGCAGTCAGTCAATACCTGCCTTTTTCCTTACAATTGCTTCTACTGGCACAGTAAATTTAAACCAGAATCACATGAAAATGAGCCTAAATACAAACAGAATAAATTGTTTACTATTTGATTATTATTGCAGTAGGCACGTGTTTTAAAAACTACGTTCTAAAAATAATTTTAAAATTCATTTCATTTAAACATATTTGAGAAATCCTGAAAGGTAACAGCATGAAATGGGAGTATCAACAGATCTCTGTACCTTCCAGTTTAATAATATACCTTTAAAGATGAGTCACACAGAACTCAAGATTTTCAGCTTTATTGACTGCTTCAAATATTTTCTCACATTATCTTTTGTGGGTCCCAGCTATGCTTTCTACTTGTATCAAATATTTTCATTAGTATTCAGGAATATTTGGCCTCATCTGCCACTTGGTTTTAATCTGACTTTTAAAATGCTTCCCAGAATTATCCGGCTTTATTATTTATTCTTCTGCTCAAGCTATACATTACTGTTTGCTCTCTGCATATGTTCGTAAAGGCCTCTCCCCTACAAGGCTTAAATCTCTCATCCACAAAGTCTCGAAACTCTAGACTGTGCTGCAGTTGAATATTAGACATTTTTTTGTCACACTTCTGTAATTCAGGTTAGCTTTCAAACCACAGCACTTCACTCGTTCTTTGCTGTATCTTGTCTTGTTTCTTTGACAGTCTTTTAACATGTTACTTTACACAAACCAGGTGATCATGCCCAGTCAGCATGGGCTTATGAAAGGCAGGTCCTACTTGACTAACTTGATCTCCTTCTATGACAAGGTGACCCACTTAGTGGATGAGGGAAAGATTGTGGATGTTGCCTATGTAGAATTTAGTAAGGCCTTTGACACCATTTCCAACAGCATTCTCATGGAGAAACTCATGGCTTAGACAGATGTACTGTTTGCTGGGTGAAAAACTGGCTGGGTCCAAAGTCTTGTTGTGAATGCAGTTAAATCCAGTTGGTAGCCAGTCGCAAGTGGTGTTCCCCTAGGCTCAACTCTGGGGCCAGTTCTGTTTAATATCTTTATCAATGATCTGGATGAGGGGATTGAGTGCACCCTCAGTAAGTTTGCAGATGACACCAAGTTGGGCGGGTTTGTTGATCTGCTGGAGGGTAGGAAGGCTCTACAGGGGGATCTGGACAGGCTGGATCGATGGGCTGAGGTCAATTGTATGAGGTTCAACAAGGCTTAGTGCCAGGTCCTGCACCTGGGTCACAACAACCCCCTGCAATGCTGCAGGCTTGGGGAAGAATGGCTGGAAAGCTGTCCAGTGGAGAGGGACCTGGGGGTGTTGGTCGATGGGTCATAAGTGGTGTATAAAATCCTCCATTATTAAAATGAAAAGAACTCTCAGGGTGACATTTCCCATGCTGAGCAAAGACACAATGTTTTTTTCAGTGCTGCAGGTAAAGCAGACCTGTGTGCATAAACGTATAGACACTTTAGATTAATAACCTGTCATGCTGATTTCTTAGAAAAGTTATGCAATCTGTGCCTGCATTGCTGTCCTCTTGTCACTTCCCTATTTGTATGCATAGGAGGCAGTGCGAGGCAAAAATTTAGCCTCATTTGAAGATTACGTTAGTCTCTCTGTTCCAGTGAACAGGAAAGGCTAATCGCCCTTAGCTAGCGTTTTTGCTTCTAGCCAACTCTTCAATTTTTTTTTCCTGGAAATATATTTTAAAAAGTGGTTTGAAGTATTTCCATGTCAATACATTTATTCTCACATGTTACAAATTTCCAAAGAGACATTCACTTGTATAAATCAAAACAAATTTAAAAATGTTCATATGACACTGTGTTTTCATGTATGCTATGGTCATTCAATAACTTTTACAAAGCTCAAAGTGTTTTACAATAAGAATCTTGCTACTGAGTAGAAACAAAGGCTTTTTTTCAAAAACTATGTCTCTGTACTTGTTTAACTGATTTTGTAATATATAACACTATATGTAACACTTTTCTTCTACATGTGGAGAGCTTCAAACTTCTTACATTTTTTAGAACAGAGTCCATGCAGAACAGAGTGACAACTGCTGCTTCCAACAACCCCACCCTACTCCACTGAACATACTTCTCTGCTTCATTAGTAGGATGTGGGAAAACCAGGTCCAGTGCTCTACAATATGCCTCTGCGCTTCTCTCCAGCGAGTACCTGTGTCACCAGGCTGTGGACTATGCTGTGATATCACTTTGGGGTCATGTGTCAATGATTACAATGGCAGGAGTGTTTCTCTTTTAAAGCCACCATGATATGTTAAAAAAACCCCACAAAAACCCCACACATTAGCCCAATATCTGTTAACAGATGAGAGGAACAAGAAAAGAGGCTCTAGGCCATTGTTAGGAGGAAAGAATCCTGGGCTCTCAGTCCTCAAGGTTTTTTTCTTACATGAATACTTGAAAAGCCCTTCAACCAGAACTAAAAACCACTACCCCCTTTCCCCAGTTAGTGCACTAAGAGTTGGGAGTCATCTCTATAACCAGGCTCTTTTTTCCACTGTAGCCCCATAAAATCTTCATCAATGCAAAAGACTTTGACTCTGTATTCCAAGTAGGCTGGGGACACCTAGCCAGTTGAACTCTTCCACAAGACAAGAGATGTGCATTTTGATGGCATTCAGTGGAAGAAGGCATTGAACTGAGGTCCCCTTTCAGTGGTGCGTAGCTGAAAGAAGGGTCATGAGCTGCTCTGCTTGTGAAAGGCAAAGGCACCTTCAGAGTTTCTAAGTTGAATCTCAAAAAGAAAGAAAAATTTATTTAAACCACTGAGAAAATGTAGACGTTTAAAGATATTTGCCATCATCAGTTGCCTGTTGCCTAGTTATAGGCAGCTGCCTGCTCAGCATGCTCTTTCTAATCCCACTAGGAGGGACTAGCTCCTCTCAGTACCTCAAGCTTCCCTTTATCCAAGATAGCTAACACAAGGTCTTCTATTCAATAAAATTTGGTCACCTGGCTTTAGACACTGACAGTTACATGCATACATCTTCACTAGGTATCTCAGAGTCCCTCTGTAGTCAAAGAGACACATGTCATGTTAAGGTATGGATGTTAGCTCAGATGCAGGTCAAAGGAACTGAGCTCTGGAGATGCCTACTTCTCTCCAGTGATGACAGGGAGAGTCTAAGATGATCTACTCAGATACAGATATATACATTGTAGACATCTGACATTACATAAAATGAACAAAAAGACAAGTAATGCAATATAAAAAGGTGAGCATGTGTGGCTGGATGAAAACAGACATTTCAGATACACTTCCTGCATTCTGCTGCTGGTCTAAGCTGGATGGAGGTAAGGCATTAAGAGGGTATTCCCCTCTTGGCCTAAAAATCCCAGTTGACTTTAAAACAAGCAGATATATGCTCCTTTGGTCTTTTGAAAGTCCTTGATTCCTGATGATAATTGTATCAAGGTCAGGTATAGGCAAAGATGATTTTTTATTTTTACTGGAAGATTTTCTGTCCCTGGGAAAAGAAGGAAAGTGACTGAATTTCTTTTCCCAAGGCAGGCTATATTTAGCTTTAATCCATCCGCTGAGGTGAATATGTGAAATGGTTTTTTTTTGCAAGTCCAGGAAAATCTTACTTGTCACTAATTTGCAGCAGTGAGAATTCACTTGGCTGTGGTTAGAAAGACAGATGAGTCAAATTTCTTCCTTAGTACATAACATATATCAATTAAAGATCCTAAGTAGGAGATCCTAAGTAAACAATATGCATAATTGTAATTGCTTTGTTATGATTAGTAAAAGAAAATGCATTCATTATAGAGTACTTATGACTTAAAATGACTGAATTTAACAAGAACTTTAACTCCACTGCTGTCAAACTAAATTGAGATGACTGATGTCTGTCAGAACTGACTGATACATTCACCATCATTGCAGAAAGGAAGTCAAATGATATACTGCGAGGCTGTGGCATACAAGTGCATGGTTAGGAAAGATAGTAATCTCAAACATGTTTTTAATGTATTTGTGTCTTATAACAATTAATATGTGATTGATCATTTACCATTTAAAATTAAAACAAACACAAAACAATGACAGTTTAGATTTCTGCATTGTCTGCTTAGGAGTGGGTCCAATTCCTACTGAAGTAAGTGGTGAAAACATTTACTGAATTAACAGAGAGATGAACCTATGCTTTTTAAGGAACAGTTTGAATTGTCATACATCTCTCCTAAGATACCAAGCTTAGCAGAGACAGTAATTTCCATAACAATTTCTCTTTCAGAAGAAAAAAATGTGAATCTGTCTTTTTTATTTAAGAGAAAATGACCAGCACTATGTATGTGCATATATAATCCCCACTAAGAATGAATGAAAATGTTAATTTTCCAAAGAAAGAGATAATAAAAATTCTTAAGAAGTATGTTGTGACTTGGAAAAACATTAATACATTTCCAGTAAAATTCTGTGAAAATTAATTTCTCTTTCAACTGAATAGAAAGTGTCAGGTTTTTTTTAAATGAAAACAGAATTGTTGGAGATCACAAATCCTTATCTACATACATACGTGGTGGTATGAGCTTATAAAATAAATAAGTTTTGAATGCTATCTGAAAGAGCTTTCCCGTGTTTTCCCTATAATTTTTTTCCCTCCCTATTTTTCAGGCAAAATAACTGGTTTTGTAGATTAAAGTAAACAAAACAAAAGTGTCCATGGCAGGGAGATAGAGACAACAGCACATGCCGTCTTTTCAATTCTGACTCACAGCATCAGAAGGAGGCAGACTCTGCAAACATTTTAAAATGGAGCGAGCCTATTACAAACCTTAACCAGCTCTTCTGTGTAACAAGAGACTCAATCTCAGAAAAAGCAGGGAGACCTGAACACAAGACTAATTTCCCACCTTGTAAAAAACCCCGTTTGTAGACCTGGATTTGTTACTCTCTATTGAGACACAGTTCACAGAGACAGTTCTAGTTTGTCTGTCTCAGACAGAGGATTATAAAAGAGTTGGGAGTTCATACATGACAGAGGACAAGCAGGTTTTAAGTTACATTCAGTAATAGTTGAAAACATGTAAGAAGTCCTATAATTACTGACTTTGCTCTTAAATGTGCAGTGGCGACCACAGTAGTTGATCCCAGTGAACATCTACCAGAACAGGAATAAGCATATCTAGACTAAACCAAAATAAATGTTACTGAGCACTGGTTCCTCTTTGCTTTCTTTCAGCCTAAAAGTACATTGCAGTCCATCCAGTCATCACATCTTGCACTGTGTACTTCTGCATCTCCTTTTTATATCTCTTCTTACTGTTTTCAATTTTATTTTTAAGCTACAAGCCATCTTCTGCAAAGAGAGTCATGCCTGAACCTGAGGGAGAGGAAGGAGATGTCCCTCTGCTATGTGCTATCTCTGCTGAGCAGCGTGTTGACCTCTGTATCTATGGCACTAAAAGCCAAAAATGCCCTTTTGTTTTCTGTGCTTCCCCTCAGGAGTCTGAGTTCAGGTTTTTGCCTTTTCTGGAAAACCAAGAAGTTTGGATGTCTGATAGGGGCCTGGTTCCTCCTTAGTGTCCTGAGTAGAGCATGAGTACGCACTCATATGAGATGCTGGGTCTCACGCCATCCCTCATGGTGGGTCAACTCTCTCAGTTAACTTTGTGTTTGTCAGAGCAGAGTGTACTCCATTAACTATTTATCATCTGAAGGCTGGACAAGGTCACGGAACTTTATGATAGGGAGTAGACCAGCCCACTTTGTGAAATAAAATATTGTTTAACAGATCAAATAAATCAGGAGAGAATAAATGAACTGCCAATAAATATTTATTCTTAGCAGCTGCAATAAGACCAGGGAGTAGCTGAGTGATACTCCAGTTCTGTCTGGCCCACTTCTAACCACTAATAAAGAAAATGTTTAGGAATTATCTCAGCAGAGATGCATAGCTCTATTTCAGCAGGGCTGTGCTGGGTCATATCGGTTACAGTCCTGGCTGACAAATGTATATCATATGCAATATAGTGTTTAAATTTAAATAGATACATTAGATTTTACCTTAAGCTAATTAAATAATCCTTATTTAAATATCTGAAGAAAAAAAACCCTAAACCAAAAAAATATGGGTCTCTACTCATTACTAGTTTCTAACTGTATTCATTACTGAGGCTAAAGTGCTTGAGAAAAATGAATCTTGGAAATCTTTCCCAAACTGGGCTACGCTTGATTCAAGCAAACATAGTGATCACCAAAGGCACTGCAATAACACTGTGTGAAGCACATTAATAACCTCAGTGTATTGCAATATCATTGTCTAAATGAGTACAATTCTAAGTGTTGCTTGTTGCCTATCATTCTGCTAAGGTGCTTAAGCACATAATGAACATTAATCCTATTGTTTTTCAGCAAAACATTTCAATTTGCAGCTATATAGATGCTACCCAAAAGGGACTGTTCTCTGAAGTCTGGATGGTCCCACAGAACCAGAACTGAAATGCATTCAAAGGAATCATGTGAAACCTGGAAGCTGGGTGTGACCTCATTGGGACCACGTGTAAATTCAAGTGGCCTTTTGTAGCTGAATATTCCCTGTTCCCATTTCCCTCTATCATGGAAATATAAGAAAGGTACTAGGATGAGTTAGATCAGTGGTCTGCCTCTGTAACATACACATTTCCGTAGTCCTCAGCCCTCCTGAAAAAGGAAATGTTTGTTATAGCAAACCTTAATTTTTGTCAGCTTAGAGCATCTATTGTGAAAACCATTTGTCATTATATAGAAACTAAGAGAGAATTTGTAAAGAAACAGCTCATTCTATCTCATGACGTTTTCCTTCTGATATTCACAGCAATATGACTTGTGCCTAGTATTAAAAATATTTTTTTATGTGTTTGCTGCAAATAATAATCCACATGTCATTGCTGCATTTAACATTTTAAGCACTTGGTTTCAGAAACTTACTCCTTGGAATATATTTAATTTGATTACTAGTCCAGACTGGTCTGAAGAAAACTGATTTTTCATGTGAACAGAAATTTCAAGCTTTTTAAACAATATGACCATTTCATGTGCACAGTCACTACCAGAACAGCCCAACAGAGTGAGCTCATGTACTGTGAGAGCTGAAGCTGGGCATAGTTAAAGGATGTTTTTTGTATATGAGGTTGTTCTTTCTCTTTAAAAACAATTAACTGTAAAAGCTCCATTTGCTGTCAAGTTTTACAATGACATATAACATCTCCAGAAGAAACAAGCACCATCTTACATAATTAAACAGAGGAAGAGAGGGAATTCTAGATGAGAACAGTGGGAGTAAAACATTCATACAGAAAATCAGGATTTAACAGAAGTAGCACAGGGATCCACCAAGCTTTTTCAGTGTTCGTGAAGGTATTGAACTATGCTGTGGTGATTAACCCCACAGCCAGCTTGTGCATGGCACCAAATTTGTAGGGAAATGATCTGGCATGAGTCTGGAGGGAGTCTCAGAGTCTTGGGAAAAGGATGAGCTGAAATGGATTCTCTTGCTGAGGTACACTTGCAAAAAATTCTGATGGATAAATGTGGTGTTGAGATATGCAGAAGTTGCTGTAGCATTGATCTTTGTTTGCCAATAAAAACTGTATTTATCTAAACGTGAAACGGATCTCCAAAGAACACAGACAATATTCAGCTTTGGAGACAGCACAAGAAGTGGGTGCAAATGTACAGCCTTCCTCATAATGAATCTTCTTCTGGTAAACTTGGAGCCATTTCACATAATTAGAAAATCTCATTCTGTTTATAGGAACACTTCAAAACCCTGACACTGAAATCCGTTCTCTGAATAAAAATCATAAATAGAGATCTGCTCAATATAGGCAGGAATATGGCATCTTTTGATGCGATGCATCACAAATCTGGATCCACAAGGCCTGAATATTTTATACAGGAAAACGCAGGCACAGGTATTTGAAAATCAGTGTTACACAACAGGGAAGAGGGACGCTGTAGTGTTGAAGTCACAGAATTTGGACTTTCTTTGCTACCCCAGTTGTCTGCTGTGAAATTATATCTCAAACAAGCAAACAGAATACCATTGGATGGAAAGTTAGTTCACATTTTCAAGATTTGGTGCCTTAGCCCACAGCAAATGCAAGGGGCTTAGATGAATCCAAGGTGCATGAAAGAGCTCGGAGAGATGATTTTGTGAAGGGCTGTTGTACAGTTACTCCCTCAGAGAAGTCATTTAATCTGTGCCTCAAAGCCCAAACTCTAAAATAAGAGTATTACAGTTGCTCTGAAGGTAGTCAATGGATAAAGTTCATTACTAATTAAAATTAGCAGTCATGCCATTACTGTCATTAATATTGTAATGATACCTACTTAGTTACCTAGATGAACGCTATCTACTTCATAGTACCACAGCAGTACTGTTTAAGAAAACTACATTTGAGAGGAATTGGGTATCTAGGTCTGAAAAACTAATCCCAAAGTCTCCCCAGCTCACAGCTGCTCATTTCTGCCTAAAGCACAGAAAGACTGATTCTGCTTCATTCTGAAGAATCCCCAAAGACACAAATCTAAGCATTCCTGCAAAAGCATTCTGTGTACCAAGCTCCTGCCAGTGATCTCTTGCAATATGATTACACTGTGCTCCCTCTCTACAGGTGAGGTATTTCTTTCTCTGGCAAAATGATTGCAGTATTCTGGGACCTCTACTGTGCACATACCGTGTAAGGCTCAGCCCTGAGGATTAGACTGCTTTGCCTTTCTCTTCTTTTCCACAGTCACAGTCTTTCATCCTTGCTCTAGGCTTTAGGCCACTTTACTGGATTTCAGTTTGGTAAAACTGAGCCATTTGTAACAACTGAAAATGCTACTCAAGAATTTAGAAATGTATTCTAAGGCAAGGAGTAGAGACCTTGCAAGATCTTAGTACCCGATGTGCTTCATTTTGCAATCCATCAGCATTAAAAACAAATTCCTGACATAAATACTGCCATGATATATCAGTTATAATAAAACATCTTTAGACTTCCCTTGCTATAAATCAGATAAGACATGTCAGGTGCAGTACTAGCATAAATACCTTTGCAAAAAAAAAAAAAATTGAAGTCTGTGAACACTGAAAGATTTCTCATAGCTTTATTTGAGAATTCCCCATAATTCCCACATTAATATGATTATAGGGATGCAGTGGATGGGATATATTACTCAATTTGTGAGCCTTCAATTCTTTGCAAGCACAGCTTCCAATGCAGCTTATGTTCTTAAAATGAACAGTGATGTGTCTTGGTGTTTGCCTAGTTTTAGATGTCTTTGAAAAGCAGGCCACTTAGAAACTGCCTATTGTCCCTCTTAGGAAAAAACTGTTAAAAAATGAAGAGACATTGCAAAAAGCCTATGACTTGTGAGGATGTAGGTTTTTCACTGCTATGTTTCATTCAAGTCTCATTATCCGTGATAAGAAAATTCTTTCATATATTGAACTAAGGGTTAAGAACTACATGGAAGCTGATTTGCTAGGAAAATTAACAATCTCCTGCATTAGGAATTAAATAAAAATATTCTAACCCCATGATGCACAAATTCCTGGGATTTGCATCTTAAGGTTGCATTACTGTGTGGCTTTCCTAACAATAAGAGCTCAGCAAATACCACATTCATGCAGTCTGATGTTTAATTTCCTCAGTTGTCTTTTGTCTTCTTCATGCCTTCTATATTTAAGCTTGTACAGACTCAACAAACGGAAAAAAACCTGCAACAGTAACATTCAGATAGTCACAAGCTTTGTGTATGTGGACACATCTTTAGGTCTGTAACCATATAGTCTATAACTATAGGGTGTGTTGACCTCCTTGAGGGTAGGGAGGCTCTGCAGAGGGATGTGGACAGGCTGGACCGATGGGCTGAGGCCAGTTGTATGAGGTTCAATAAAGCCAAGTGCCGGGTCCTGCACTTTGGTCACAACAACCCCCTGCAACGCTACAGGCTTGGGGGTGAGTGGCTGGAAAGCTGCCCAGCAGAGAGGGACCTGGGGGTGCTGGTTGACAGCCGGCTGAACATGAGCCAGCAGTGTGCCCAGGTGGCCAAGAAGGCCAACAGCATCCTGGCCTGCATCAGAAATAGTGTGGCCAGCAGGACTAGGGAAGTGATTGTGCCCCTGTACTCGGCACTGGTGAGGCCGCACCTTGAATCCTGTGTTCAGTTTTGGGCCCCTCACCACAAGAAGGACATTGAGGTGCTGGAGCAGGTCCAGAGAAGGGCAACGAAGCTGGTGAAGGGTCTGGAGCACAGGTCTTATGAGGAGCGGCTGAGGGAGCTGGGGTTGTTTAGTCTAGAGAAGAGGAGGCTGAGAGGAGACCTTATCACTCTCTACAACTACCTGAAAGGAGGTTGTAGTGAGGTGGGTGCTGGCCTCTTCTCTAAAGTAACAAGTGATAGGACAAGAGGAAATGGCCTCAAGTTGCACCAGGGAAGGTTTAGGCTGGATATTAGAAAAAATTTCTTCACTGAAAGAGTGATCAGGCATTGGAACAGGCTGCCCAGGGAAGTGGTGGAGTCACCATCCCTGGAGGTGTTTAAGAAACGTGTAGATGTGGTGCTTAGGGACATGGTTCAGTGGGTTAGGTGGTGTTGGGTTTACGGTTGGACTTGATGATCCTTGAGGTCTTTTTCCAACCTTAATGATTTTATGATTCTATGATTCTATGAACCAGACAGGGTGTGATTTGGCATTTTAACATTGTTGTCTCTGCTACCAAATAATAGCTGGAACAGTTTCTGCTGCAACAGCTTGTGTCTCAAGGATCAGTTTGCAATGCAGGCTGCAAACCTGACTGATTTATGAAGCAGCTGCTATCTTCAGGAGCAGATCCTGTCAGACACATTCATCTGGCCATATTGTGAAAAAGAGTAGATTATGCCCTTTAGACCAATAATCAAGTATGAACCTCTCCAGTTTCTCACTAGAAATGACAATGATGCAAGGGAAGGAGAGGCCATTTGCTTTCATTGATCTCACAAATGACGACTCATATTTAGACATCTGGGACAATTGTTTCCAAAATTAAGACACTTAAAATAGCAGTCATTTGTCTAAAATCAGCTCTTTCTTCATTATTGCATTCAATACTGGCAGTATGTGTGATATTCTCAGTTCAAATGGTGAGAAAATTCAGTTCTCACTAAAGTGTTCCATAGTCATTACTGACAGAAAATTTTAGAATTAGTTTCCAGGCAAATGTAAAGAAAAATACGGCATGAAGCTGAAAATTAATATGAGACATTGTATCTAAAAGGGATTGGCTCTTCAAAGACACAGGATACTGAAAAATGCAAGAGAGACTTATTTTCTGGTGAAGGTCAAATAAAACTGAACTAAAAGAAATGAGGTCTGCAGAGAGCTTGGCAAAGACGCAGGAAGTATCTTTGTGCCTGCAAGATCATACCAAATATATTAAAGGGCAACAAGTACTCCCTGAGAGAGACTGGCAGTCTGAATTGGTAGCAACTATTGATTAAGAATCTCGGTCTTACTAATCAGTAATGAGTAAGACTTTGGAAATCATAAAATGTACAGTATCATCTTTTATCTAATCGTACTAGAAATTATTAGATCCAGTTCTCTGAGCACTGTGGAAGTTCTCATCTGCATGAGTTGTACAGGCAAGTTCTACTTAAAATGAGATAAACTGAAAAGCTTTTTAATTTCAATTTCCTTTTGCAAAGGCTGGTTGCCAAAAAGCTCTTCTCACTATTGCTCAGTCATTGGTGGGCAATTTGTTCCAGGCTCGTCCGTCTTCTGTGGAAGGAATTTTCATGCCAGCCACTTCCCCAGACAGTTTAAAACTTCTCTGTTTCTGTGAAAAAAAAAAAAAAAAAGATAGCAAGAGATGCTTCCTTTCAGTCCAAAGCCTATATAATTCTCTGAGCCACAGAAGATCCCACATGCTCAGGATGGGTAAACACGTTGGAAGAGGCAGATGCGTGACAGTCTTTCCCAATGTAGTTCCTCATACCTTCCCTGTGACTGAATTATGCGCGTGAGAGTATACATAAACAGAAGAGAGGCACAGTGGAGAAATAACCTCTTATTTAACACTTTTTCAATATCTGGACTCAGAATGCATAAATACCATAAACTACTGCTGCTGTCCTCATTAGTATCTCTACCTACAAAGTTAAGTATTTGAGGAGGTGGCTAGCAGCCGGTCTTGCCAGAGCTCTGGACCAAAGGTTCTGTCCATGTTGGAGATCTAGCAGGGTTACTGAGACATGTCTTTATTTGTGATGATGAATACAAAAATGCACCTTACCAGTTTCATGGGATACTGAAAAATCACTCCCACCAGATATGGATCAGTTCTTCACTACGGGGCCTTGAAAAAGATCATTAGGGTGTGGCTAGACATCACCCTGGCCTCCCAGTCTCAGTCATACAGCACTGCTGTACCAGACGTTGAGGTAGACCTTGTCTCCCACACTTGGCTAGTACGTGCCTTTGAATGCTCATAAAAGGAACAAAACCACACCAAGACCTACAAGTGCAGCTCCCTGGAAGTACAGCTGGTTGGTCTCTCTGATGATGGTGAGCAAAAATAGCTTGGCCAACAGCACAGCAGCAATTTTAATTGCATTAAAAAATCTTATCAGAAGTTCATAAAAACATGTAGAACATATCCCAGCCATACTCAGGCAATTGGACTAAAGGAGCTGAAAAATTTTCAACAGCTACTGTGAGAAAACACAGCTGGGAGCCCCCTCGGTGCCTCCCAGGCTGCCCTGCTCCTGGCTGGGGCAGAGGGACAGGCCCTGGCTGCCAGGCCCTGCCCTGACACCCCCACAGGGATCCGCCAGCCCTTGCTGTGCCCTGCAACCAGCCCGGGCCCTCCTTGCCCAGCAGTGTCTGCTCAGACTGCTGCGAGAGTCCTGGCCCCCCGAAACACCCGCGCACACTGGGGTGGCACACACCAGAGCAGGCGTCATAAATCACACGTGTTGTGCTATAAAAGTGCCACTTTGGTGAGATGCAGCACAGCTCTCGTATTGTATGAGATATTCTGAGCAAAATGCATGCACGTAACTAGTTATAGGTTCAGGACACGGGAGCATCAGCTGGGACCCAGAGGAGACCCAAAGCCAAGTCCTTTTATAGAGTGGACTTGGACAGCCTGCTCTAGAAGGGGCACAGCCAGCTCCTGCACTTATGCCCAGTAATCCCTTATTAAAGCAGATTAATTGATTTAGAGTCATGGATGCAGCCGTGAAGTTTGGGGTTCTGCTCCCTTCCTTGGCTTGGGGATGTTGCATTCAGCAGATGGGCAGACCACAGCTCTCCTCTCCTAACACTGCGTGAGAAGCCGGTTAGGACGCACTGAGACCCTTGTCACTGGCCACTGTAAATATTCGGCAGGAGGAGGTAAAAAGCCAGCTGCTCCTCTCCAGGACCTGCAGAAACCTACCTCCCTGCACCAAAAGGGAGCACGTGCGATGGAGATTCGTGGCCCAAGATGCACTTCACCAGACAAGGACAAAAAGCCCAGTTCAGATTTAAATACTTCTTAGGAACTCAGCTCTGCTTTTGGTAGACAGGCACAATTCTTCATCTGGTTAGTGACAAGTTATGCCTGAGTAATGCATAAGTGGTCCCAAATAGCTATGTCGCTTCGCTCTGCCATTATGCAATTCTGCAGCCCAGGCCTGATATCTATTTTCTGCCCTCCCAGGTGCTGATAATTTCTGAACTCTGAACCAGTGTTTGCTGGGGCAGAGCAAATGCCTGTGGTTTTGTGTTCAGGCTGAATGCCAGGCACAAATCTCTAATCACGTTAAGTCCTGCTACTCTCTCTGCAGAGAAACTTGGACACCAGGAACACATTTAAAGGCCCTCCTTTTGATTAGCAGCATTGCTCTGCCCACAGTCTCATCAATAACAACATTAAATCCCATTTATATGCACAGATGGACACTCTGAAAAACTGATTGCATCTAATAGTCAACAGATGAGTGCTCCAATCATTTAGCAGTATTACACTATTATATTTTAGATCCCATTATTTTTTTTTAATCCATAAAACAACCTTTCCTGTGCTCAAACCTCATCTCTTTACAGAATATACATTTTACACTAATATGGTTCATTGGGGGAAAAAAAGAGAGCCTTTTTTTCTTTTCTTATGTAGACAGGGTTCCATTTCCTGAGACTGTGAATCATTACAGACACAGGGGACAGATGAGGTATAGACAGTCAAGATCAATGTTGGTTTATGTTGTAAAGCATTTAGAAGAACATGATACAAGACCAGAGAAACCAATGAACTCATGGGAAGAACATGTTCCTAGGTGCAAGGTACAACAGGTGCATATTTTTGGTGTGGAAGAACAAAAAAAATGGGGTGATATAAGTCTCGTTTAAAAGTAGCTATTTCTGAGATATGAGAAAAAAATCAATTACATGAAAAAGTCAATAAGGAAAAACCAATCAACTAACCAACCAACCAGTGATGTTAAAAACCAAGCAAAACTGCACTCTGTGCAGCACTGGTTTTGTGTCATTCTCGCACCCAAAGTTCCCAGTCAGAATCAGGCTCTTTGTCATCCTACAGAAGGATAGACCTTTTGGGAGTCACAAATTCATTGTGTTTTCAGGAACTAGAATATACCAGTCTGCTGAAAACCATGCTTACACAGCAGTTGGCTTAGACTGTCTTCACTGCAGATCAAAATCTCTGACAACATTTATGTGTAGCTAACAGTAGTTGCAACAAAGGACTAGGGCAGGTTGAATTGGAGTGTTATCAGACAGTCAAGTGACTCAGAAAGAAATTTCTGACATGTTTTGGAAACCTTAGAACTTTCACTGCAATGATTGTATTCACTAGCAAGAATATATTTTATATAATGAACTGACATTTACGTGTCTTTGGCCACAAATTCTTAACAGACAGACAGATGGATACACAGACAGGTAGATAATGTTGAGTGATGCAAGTGTAAATTCTAGTCAGCAACAGGTTTTCAGCATTTTGTCCGCATCCAGAACATGAATATTGTAAAGACATTTATTTGAACAGTTTCTAAATGCTTCCAACTGCAGTTATATAAAATACACAGTAAAGAAAAAGTTAAGAGACCTAGCAAATGTAATGCTGAATCAGTCTGTTTAAAGATTCTTGACAGCATTAGGAAACAATACCTGCTAGAAGGCAGCTGTCGTAGCTGCACCAGCTTCGTCACTGTCTATTATCACAGGCTGTCACTTACCTGCATGTGAACCATACAGCCCAATGTGTGGAACTGGAAATAATGATCTCAATTTGTTAATATTTTACAGCCACTTCAAACACAGCTAAATAACTATTCAAGCTGCAAGACAGAAGAGAAACAGACCCAGATTCTGTTTTATAAATAAAGTATCTAATGCTTCATATTGACTTTTACATTCCTGTAACTTCACTATAACTGTGGGGCTTTTTGTTACCTGTTAAAGTAGAAATTGGCTCCATATGTTTGATAATTGGGACATATATATGAAAGAATCTGGCAAAAAAAAAGTATTTGCTTTTAGTACTGTCATAACATCTTGCAATATTATCATTTGTTATATACATTAATTTAAAAAATATACTGGATGTATAAATACCAGATTGTATTTCATAGCTCTAGATATTACAGATTTTCGGTATCTTGTCAGAAAATGAGTCTAGCAAGTTAAAAAATATAATAAAAATTTAATCCATATGTGGAACTGCTATAAAACAAACTCCAATAGGTTTTACACATCACAAATACTTTGCTTTGCTTCAGTTAGTTTTCTTCCTCTTGTCTTCCCCATACCACCTTTCTTCTTTATCTCATGCGTTTCCATGGAGTTATAATAAAGATTAAATTTGACTTTTTTTTTTTTAAAGTCAGATTTGACCTTTATAATCTGACATAATAAAAGAGTATTTTACAGTGCTTAAGATTTAGTGATACTCTGTTATACTATAATGGCTAAGCCCCTTCCCCCCAACCTGTCACAAACATAAATAATGACATGTTCCCATGGTGATTTTCACTGGAATCATATGTAATGTCTAATTTCAAACAGAAGATATCAGACATTTGCCAAGAGAGACTGGGTGATTGTTTAAATGTACAGTATTTTGTAAAGAAAATAGTACAATTTTGACATACTTTCTATTCAGGAGTATAATCCTACTGTTTTAAATTAAACAATAAATCATTTTATTAAAAAAAACCCCAAAATGTAAATATCTACAATAAGGAAAAGGATCTGGATGTCCAGCAGATCAGACATGACTTTACACGTGATGTAATCACAAATGTAATCACATTTCCAAATATTTTGTCATGCAGCATTTTTAATTTCTGTATAAGGTTTCACTTCGAAACATTCTCCCTCCCCTAATGTAATTTTAAGTGAAATATGCAAGAGTTTTGTCCCTGATTTCTATTAGGATGTGATTTTGATCATTTGTGAAAATGGAGGCCTTACGATTCACCAGCACAAAAAAGCACAGTTGCCCTGAAATCAAGGTTAATTAATGTCAGCTGATGTTCTGAGCAGTTGTTTTCATTCGTAGCATTGACAAGGTACTGAAATTTCAGGCAGTGGAGGGGAAAATAAAGTGTCAAGTACAGGTAGCTAGGATAAACAGTAACTATGGGATAAATATTTGAAGTGCAGTCATGAAAAGGAAAGGAAATGTCTTCCTTGCACAGTGCTGCAACGAATTACAAAAATAAAAATTCAGAAATTTTCTTTATAAAAAAAGGAAAAATAACCTGTCTTCTTGAAGGATATGGAAAACAGTCAATAGATATTTTTTCATCTCATGGTTTTAAAAATTAATTTGACAAATAATGAGATCAGAAATCATACTCTAAGAAAATATTGAGGCTATAAGGCACATTTTTTGACTTAAGAGATTCTTTTTGCTTACAATGTCTGTGAATTATGTCCCATCTCTTTTGAAGTCAAAATGCAAACCACCTGCTGAGGTCAGGAATTCACCCCATATTCCTAGGATGTAAAACACTGCAGAGCTGTTAGAAAACTTACTTCTGAAACCTTTTATCTTGGTATAGAAAAATAACTATGATAACTAAATCCCTTTGTCTTTATGAAAACTGACTCCTGATTGAAAGCCCACTGGATTATTTCTGTGCCTTTGCACACACACACAGACACTTAAACACTTTTTCTTTCAAGAGCTTCCTGAATCTAGTCTAGCAGATTGTATATGTATTCTTAGGTGATTCAGCCTATATGAGCCCCTCTACTCTGCCCTGGTGAGACCTCATCTGGAATATTGTGTCCAGTTCTGGGCCCCTCAGTTCAAGAAGGACAGGGAACTGCTGGAAAGAGTCCAGCGCAGAGCCATGAAGATGATGAAGGGAATGGAGCATCTCCCTTATGAGGAAAGGCTGAGGGAGCTGGGTCTCTTCAGCTTGGAAAAGAGGAGACTGAG
>VZTO01021703.1:60102-86057 GCA_013400615.1 Syrrhaptes paradoxus
ATTCTGTGAGCCATACCCTTATCTTAAAACAGGCTTCAACAAAAATATCATTGGCTTTATCAAATGCAACTAGATCCATTTTCCATATAGGTTGTCATGGTTTTCCACTTATTTAGAGGGGAAACTGCAACAAAAGCACTGGGTTTATGGGTAGCACTGGAGCAACACTGTGTGTGACAAAGCCTAGGCAGTCTCTTACAGAAATCCAGGCTTTTCTGCTTTTGTGTCAGCAGTCTTGGTTTCAGGCAGCCACTTGGTGAGGGGATGGTGTTTGTGTTAGGATGTCACAGCCTTAGCACTGCCTAACAGTGAGAGGAAGGTAAATGTGCCATCTCCAAGGTGTGGGTGACAGCAGACAGATACACAACTCATCTCATACCTTTTTTTCTGACATGCTGGGGAAGTTTCTGAGAACGGACAGCTTTTGCCAGTGTCATCCCAGAGTGTATGTGCAAAAGGGTAAAGTCCCAAATTTTGGCTCCTTCATAGACCCTACAGCACAGTAAACTTTGCTGGTTTTCCACAGAGTACAAAACAAGTTAGGATAGTTTTATTTGCGGGGGTCCTCGAACCCAAAGAAAACAGAATACATATAAGAACAGAGCAGCAGAGAACACACTGAATATTTATGTTGCTCACAGAAATCAGGGGTCCATGAAGGACATATGTGTGTATTGCTTTGTTTGATTTGTCCTGATGATGACAGCCTGCGGGAAGAACGTGCCAAGGTACAGAAAATTTTGCCTATAAAGGACAGAAAGACAGTGTAATACTGTTGCTTCCAGATGAAAAAGCATGCATCAGACCTGTCAGTTACCGCATACCATGAGATAGTGGCAGGTAAGGCCTTGCCTTTCTCCAATTTATCTGGCCATGGTCCTTTAGCTGACAAAGCACTGATCAGATTATTACCCAGACAGCCTCCAATCTGGCACCCAAGGAATGCAGCTGCAAAATCTGGGAAGAGCTCATTGGCAGAAAATACCACCCAGATAGGCCAAAACCAATTATGGCTGACAGATATTTATGCACTTTAGCATGAAAGAAATTTTACTGGTGTAAGATTACCTAATGCATAATATATGCCCAAGTATATGTTCACAGACCAGTCGTGATGTATTTCAGTTTGGGCAAGTGCGTATAGTTGTTTGTATTAAGTAATAAAAGGGTTTTAAAACTTTTATGGAAACCATAGAGAATGCCAAACAGATGGAACTGAAAGTCCATATTTGTTCACAGCACATTCAGGATAAATTCTATCAATTTTGCAGAATCTACCCAGTCTTTTACTGTTATCTGAGATGATAGAGCTGACCCAAGTATCACACATTTTCTGCATAGTTGCATAAGAAATGTGTGTAACATACTTTTCCATGAGCACTGGTTTAAGGAAGCAAATTGCTTCACCTTCAACAAGGTATTAACATATTATTATAAAAAGTACTACTACTAAAATATTAAAAACACCCAAGGATGTTAAGATGAATATAATTTCAACCTAATATTAGGAAATCGTCTAAGTAATATCCCCTGAATTTAGTATGAGCAACTGAAAATATCTTATGCTAGCAGTTCATCTAACTTGCAAGGGAATTAAAATTTGTAACTAGGATCTTAGATGTGTCTGTCATTCTTGTTTCCATTTGTCCTTCAGCCTGTACAAAATACCTAATGGAGGAATTGCCAAGTAAGAAATCATGTTTTGGTGATGTGATCATGAAATAAATTTTTAAAGGAAGTATTTTAATTATGATTTAAACCATTCCTATCCAAAGCTAGACAGAACCGCTTCTGCATGCTATTACTGTTGCCACATTGTGGTAAGCTGTTGGTGAAATCCAGATTTGATTTGCTAAAATCTTATTGTATATGTTGCTATTACTGCATATGTAACAACTAGCTTACTTTTGGAAAGAGAAAGTTCATTCTTATGGTCATGCTACCCTCCTGCAAGGCAAAAACCTTGGGTACAATTAATACTTAAATTATGGCACCATAGAGCTTTTGAGGTGACCCCTGCAGCTATGCTGTGCTGATGAAGGAAACATAATTTGGCATGGCTGGCAGGTGAAGGCACTCAAAATAGGCAGGAGGGAAACTGTACCTCTTACCTCAGCCTTGTGGGAAATAGGGGGGATCCTGTATTTTTCTAATGGTGTTTTCTTGGCTTCAGAACAGAAGATAAATATTAGATATGCAGAAAAAGTATTTATTAATTCAGGTTTATGTAGTGTTCCCTCATCAGAAGAACTTTGTAAATATTAATTACATAAAACTTGATGGCATAATGAAGAGTGAGGGAATCCTCTGTGGTCTCCATAGACCAGACTCACCAGTGAAATGAGCATTCCATTGTCCAGTCCTCCAGAAACAAAAGCAATGGTTTATAGAGGGGTGCACTGGGGTGGTGAGTATCACTTCCAGTGACAGAGGGTAAGGGCTTACCTACAGCTAATTTGATCAACGGGAGTCTTACCGGGTCAAGGCCCAAAAAGGAACATAACCCCAGTCCTCTGGACACACAAACATGAGACAACAAAGCTTCACATCATCTTGGGGAAGGCTGTGTGTGAGGCGCGGGTGCCTTCCCCAGTAGGGATGCCATGTGGACATCTCCTCAGGGGCAGGAGACACTTTGGTCCCAGTGCACTGCTCTGCTATTTATCAGCAGAAAATTGCAGTTCCTCCTCCTCCTTTCTCTGGCATATTTGAAATCACTCTATTCTTCTAGTTCAGAGATGGTCTCCTAACATTTTCTGTGCTTTCTCTTCTAATGGGGAAAGGTTAGACAGGTTTTCAAAGATTTTTTCCCCTATTAATGCTTATGTCCTCTGAACGATGGCAAATGAGAACCTTAGTCCTGTAATGACACTGTACAAAGCTACGCAGATCTCTTTGTGCTTTGGAGAAGGTTATTATGTTCACTAGAGAGGCTTTGTGTTTGAAACAACAGTTTGGAAATTCATTTTCCACCCCAAAGATAAGTTAGGAAGTGCCAGTACAGTCAATGAAACCCTGGTCTGTATTACAGGAATACTCTCAAATGTCACCCTTTCCACAAAGTTCAAAAGTGCATTTCAGATCATTTATAATGAGCCTT
Source organism: Syrrhaptes paradoxus (assembly GCA_013400615.1). NCBI lineage: Eukaryota > Metazoa > Chordata > Aves > Pterocliformes > Pteroclidae > Syrrhaptes > Syrrhaptes paradoxus. The sequence continues at coordinate 63,203 of VZTO01021703.1, forward strand.
TGCTGCTTATTCTAGGCTGTGTTTTGTATTTCTACAGTAATTTTAACAGTACGAAGGTACAGAGCAGCAGAAACTTGTCTGTCTCCTGAACTATATTCCTGTGATCTGACAGCTCTTTCTATCTACTGATTTCACAAGACACAAGGACTGTTTCAGTTAGAGTTTTCATTTTATATCCTATCTAAAGTTTCTACAGATCTTACCAAATATAAATGTGACAACCTAAGTGAATGGAACCAAAAAGATTGTGTAAAATCAATTTTTCATTTTAAAGTATGCATAGCATATTAAAAGATACTATATTATTACAAGGAGTTAATGGATCCTTTTGCTTAAACACAAGATCTTAACTGAAGAAAGTAATATGCTGCTCTTGAGGTATAACACAGGAAGCATCTTTAGATTTTAAGCCTGATCTTCTGATAATATAAAGCAGAGTGATTCCAGGGAAGGCAGTAGGGTTCTGCAGATTTATGCCTGCTAAGGATTTGTCTGACAGTGGCAAGTGACTGGAGAGACAGACATCTCTTGGCAAAAAGAACATGAGGATCTAAAAGCATCTAATATGCATTCAAGAGGGATTGCTCAAAAGTAGAAGGGCAATAATAAATGCCCTGTACTGGAAACAGGGAAGAATGAAGCAATCAAAAGAGAGGAAGAAGTAAAAATTGCAGTCAATCAGAAGTTGCAAAGAAAAGATGATAAGGGCAGCAAAATGTCACGCTGGGCTGAAGGCAGCTGAATGATGCAACAAGAATAAGAATGTAACCTGCTTATAAAGCAGGGAAAAATCACAATTGTGAGAATAAACCCATTAATTGAAGCCTGTTGTGTGAGGCTTCAAATACCTTACATGCAATTTTGAGACCCACTTGTTCTCAAAGTTGCTTTGAACAACTCTTCTGTCAGGGACAATTTTTTACTGCAGTTGATTGATTGACATTTATATTTAGTTGGAAGCACTGCACTTGATAAAAATGGTTTTCCATAGGAACAATTTTCAGTTCTGTTTGTAATGTTCCACTTCTGTAGAGCTTTTCAACTGAAAAACATTGAAAAAATACTCCATGGAAGTTAACAGTTTTCTGTTTTCTTCCCAGTGAGAACTCTGAAGCTTTTTACATTTCATATCACACCTAATCTAATAGGTACCTATATCTATAAAATCCAAGGAAAGACAGAAATAAATAAAGAGCTGCTAAATGAACCAAAAAAATGAGATAAGAAACACTTTTTCAGAATCAGCCCTTAACATAGAGTACAGAGCTCAAGACGAAGAGATATTAGTATCATTATGTGTATTATAGAATTTATTACCTATCAGTTTTGCTGAAATCACTAGCAATAATCATACTGTCAGAAAGTTACTCAGATGAGCTCACAGACTGATCCATATGTAAATACCAGACATAGAACTGGGCCTAAAATGGCTCAGCATAAATAGAATACATGTCAATATAGAAGCCTTGAGCCAAAGTGATGTAATTTCCCTCACTTTTGAAGAATGAGTGTATAAAATTCCTAATGTCTCACCTTTGCTGACATCACAGCAAATGCAAGACTTGTGAAAATTAATAATTGGGTCTATAACTGTTTTCCCAATGGTAAGAGGTTTACAGTGCATCCTGTGTACTGCAAACTAGATGTGGTTCAGGGGGGCTTAGACAGTGACCTCTGCTGCAGTCCACTTCTTTCCCCCAGGGTTATAAAGGGATTCATTTTCTTATTCCAGTTCACTGTCTTTCTTTTTATCACACTTCATATTTTGAAAAGTAGAGTGAAAATCTCCCTTGATTCCTGCTTTATCCTCTTTAAAGCACTGATTACACACTCAGCCCTCCAAGGGTTCTCCTTGTCATCACTCTTGCAGTTTCTATCTTGCCTCTCAGCTCTGATTCTTTGACATACTCTGAAGTCAGCATGTTATTTTTATATGTTGCTGTATACCAGACTGAAACCTCTGTGCCATGATCTTTATCAATCCATTTCACTGGTTTTGCTATTTTTATCTTCCAGGACAGTTGCTCTTCTTTTGGGTTTTATTCAATATTGTGAACACTACAGGAGCATGTATAAAGGGCATGGATGGTAGATACACTTAAATATAGCACAAGGAAGTGTAGCCTGCCTAACGCATTGCTGTTCTGACCTGGGCTCTTAACCTCAGAGCTTTCCTATATATATGCTTTTAATTAGTCTTAGAAACTGAGAAAACTGACTGAGGAGGATTTGTTTTAGTCTTGATCCTCAGAAAACGCAGACAGAACCTGTGTGTTCCTACAGAACTGGCCTAAACACAAAAATGTTTTATTAGATTTTTTTGTTTAATAAACCAGCATTGGTGTCAGGACTTACATTTTAATTCCATACTAGTTTGTGAATTACAATGACTAATGAGTTTTATTTTTGCAAATTTTAAGTGAAATATAAATATCCCAAGTTTTATTGTTTCTTTTTCAATGCAAAAAAATATTTTTTTCTAAGAGGTTTCTAAAAGAGTTTTCTAAAAGGTCTATCTCAAACTTCTTCACTCAGTTGGTGCAAGGAAAAACATAGTTATGTATATGTAACTTGAGCTGGTGCATAGCATGTACATTGAAGATGCTGGATAATTTAAGTGCACTCTTTTCAAAGTCTGATAAAATATGGCTAGCTGGAGAGTTTCTTTGTAATATTGCGCCTATTATCTGTCCTGACAGACCATATTTATTTCCATTTGTTGAATCAACCTATTTCACCATGTCTGGATTCACTACATGCACTATGACATGAGACCTGGGAAATCCTTTGTCTTTCAGATAGCAATCTTTTGGTGAAGCCAACTTTGCAATCCATGGAAAAACATATTTTTAGAGGGGTTATAAACTGCAGATTTTCATACCATTGTTTTAAACCTGTAGAAGGTTGTTTGAAACATTGTCTTTTTTTTTCTTGTTTATCCCTTCTTTTTATTTTATAAAACTCTACTGAATTGGTAAAGTAACATGACCATCAAACTTGAGCCAAGCAGCACAGAATAAAACTTGCCAAATCTGTATTTGGACCAGCGTAGTTAAAAAGTAGTTTTTTAAAGCTTTTAAAAATTCATGCAAAGCTGGAACCAGTGCTGGGAAAGCCTGGGCAGATGGTACTTATTTATTGAATTCAGCTCTGCAGCCATGTGCTAGAGCTGGCTGGGAAACTGGAAATGTAAAACTGTTGAAAATAAAATTCTTCCCAGGGATGTATCCATCACAGAGAAAAGATACTGATTCTGCACTAGATTGGTCAAGTGGGACACTGTGATGGGAAGTTAGAGACCCTGGGTAAAATCCCCCTGCCTGAATTTGGAGTAAAGGTTTAACCTTTTCAGTTCCATATTCTATATGAATAACTGACCTTAGTGGTTGCCAAGACTGAGGGAGATCTCAGTGTTTCTGCCTCCTCCTACTTTCTTCTAGCCCCTGCCAGGGTCTCCTCCTCTGTCCCATGCTGAGCTGTCTGCACTCTCTGGTAAGCCTGCTGCCATGCTTTGCTCAAGCCTTCTTGTTCCCACAAGCTCTGCTTCCTCTAGTGCTGCCTCCTCACCCTCTCTGCCCTCTGCCACTATTGCACCTCCCTGGGCTATGCCACGGGCCAACAGTGCTGCCTTCTCGCAGAACCCCGACTTTTGTTGGGGGCAGAACTAGGGGGCCTGTCAAAGCTGTGTAAGCTGAGCTTTGCTTCTTATCTCCCCTTTGTCACTGGTGTGACTCCTTAGCAGAGTGTGGCCCACAGTGCTCTAACAAGCAGCACATCAAAACTATCTTTCTGAAGCAAAAACAAACGCCAAAGCTGTTTGAGATGATGCCACGAGTAAGATGAGAGGAATGAACTCCACTCAAGTTTTGGGTCCGTTTCAATTGATGCAGAATGCAGAACTGACACATCTAACTCCAGGCAGCCAGCGGCATCAGTCTCTATAGAACCAAAGCCTCCACATTTTCGACAGGTTTTTCCATAAGCTTTCTGCTGTGTGACATATAAAAGGGTATCTGGACAGGTATTCACTTTTGCTACACCAAAGCACAGTGCTGCCATTAATAACACATGCACACACATACACAAACAGGCAAAAATAAGAGGTTATTCTGAGTCTGGAAGCCAAGAAGGTTCAGGATTTTTTTCTTGATTCCAACCTGAAAGCTGGATAGATCCTGGCCCTAATTCATCTATTCAGACAAGGACTGGTTAAATTAAGGAACTGAAGGTTTTAAGTACAGAAAAAAAACCCTCACATGATATAAATGGTCACTGTTGGGCGATATTTAGAATGTTACAACAGTTTACGTTTAATCTCAGTAGATTTTTCCCTGGAATAATAACAATTAAACAGTGAGCAACACTCACCAAGCTCAAGGAGAGAAGGTGAAACAGTATGAGAATCACTTGTTTGTTTCTCCTCTAACATTAATTCATTGAACTAAAAGTCCTTACATACATTTGTTAAACAGAGAGGTACTAAAGGGAAACAAAGCAGCTGGAGATCATTGCAAGGTACAAATGCCTCTTGCCCTGGTCATTTTAAAGATTTTGGTTGTATAACTCAGAACTGTTCCATCAGTATAAGACAAATATATAATAACATTTACAACTAACTAACATAAATTGATAACTCTATGAGACCTTATCAAGTTTGCTTTTGCTCAGTATTTAGCAGTATCTCAGTCAGCAGAAGTTTAGCCTGCTGATCCTTGGGACACACAAAACAGATCTGCACTAAAAAAAAAAAAATCTTTATTTTTTAATACTGCATGCTATGTGGAAGGAAACAATTACATTGCATTTGGGAATGCAATTTTTTTTTCTAGTCAAAAATTCACATTCAGCAAGAAAGAAATAGCACTTCATAAAGGAGTACATAAATAAAGAGTACTACACTTCTTAAGATAAATCTGGTATTGTGGGAAATATGTGATTTTTGAGGGTCTTTTAGGATTCCTTCCTATTATTTCTTAAAGGCTGTACTGGAAACAAATTCCTGAACAGCTTAATTATACAAATGAAGAAATTCCTGCACAGGAAGGGTCTAAAACTGGTACAGAAACTCACCTCCCTTTTACTCTAGCTAAAGAGTTGTCTGATCAGTCTTCTTGTGCAATGCTGTTCTGTTCTTAGGAGGAAATGAAATGCTGCTGGCGTTGTGAAGATTTATAAGAAAATTCTGTAATCACTATGGGTAATCACTCTGTTCATGCAGCCTTGAGCATTTGAAGTCTCTTGCTCACCAATATTTTATTTTCTTGTTCAGTATTATTCATCATTATTTTCTGCCCTTCAGACTTATATTTTTTGTTACTCTTTAGCATAGCACATTATTTTCTGTGGATTTTATGTTCTTGCTCCACGTTCACTACACTGTTCTGCTTTATTTATTAAATGTAACTCTTCTTATATTTATAAGTCATCTTGGGTAACTATGACTATTTTTGTGTGTTTGTTATTTTCCATCTCATGCATGTTTAACTACTGTAACAGCAAGGGTTTCTTTTAAATATTTTTAGCAGACACATAGCACACTTGGCTTATATTGGACAGTTGTTTATAAATCATTATGGGATCGGCGCCTTGAGAAGCATTCTCCTCATAGCACATTTATTTGTTTTTGTTTTTGGTTTAGAGTAAAAGGATATTTTTTTTTAAGTTGGGCCATGATGGCCATTCTTTGCACAGAGGGAAATTTCACTGAAACGAAGGAGAGCCAGTGGCAGGTCTGGGCACCACTGATGCTCTTGGAAAAGGTCTGAAGTGGAACATGGATAGTACATGGGTCTGTGCATATCTGTCCCCGTCAATAAGACGAGGTATGCCTTATAGCAGCAACTGTGAAATCCTTACCTAGACAAACCAGGCACTGAAAAGTTAATGGAGCTCAAAAGTCTCTCTTGCCTTCTCCCTCAGTCACAATAGGGTTTTGTTTTGTTGTTTTTCCTCCTCTGAAAAAGGAGTGGCTGTGTTTGCCTTAACCACAATGGACCACTATGGAGCACCATGGATACGTACAACTCCAACAAGAAGGGAATCTATGCACAAATGAGCCACTGGTGAGTAAAAGAAGAAAGCAAAAAAGCCTTGGAGGGCCATTTAAAGTCTCTGTGTTTCACACTAGCTGCAACTTTGCTTTTTGTAGCACCTTCCAGTGAGTGCAAATATCTTGTTCCTTCCTAATTTCAATATGTTTTTGAAATAGTCTCCTTTTGAAGTAAAATATCCATTTTCTTTGCAGGTAGCAGTTGCAAACAAGCCACTTATTATCAACTCCTGTATTGCAGATAGGCTTTTATTCTGTAGAGTTGGTCAGCTCTAAATGAACAGTGCAGACCTTTATCAGATAGTAGATCTGGACAGGTCTTCATAGTCCTTTCCAGCATGTCTATGTTCCTTAATAGAATTGCCTGTGCTCATGAGAACTAACATTAGCCTCCAAGTTTTTCTGTTCTTCATCTTATCTTCCTCTGTTACCTATTCAGATCTGAACTGTGATCTAATATTCATATTAAAGAGCACTTATTTTTTTCCCAAGAGGGATGCCCAGGCTGTCCTCCATGACCTGAAACACAGGCCACAGGGAAGACTAGGCTCTGCACATTTACACTGCTCTGTGAGCAGCCTAAACTTATTGCAAGACGAAATGCCATCCACTCCTGCAGCACTTAACAGGGAGGAGCACTGCCCCCATAATCATGGCTACTGTGTGTCCAGAACATTCTGCTAGCCCAGAGGGGCTAGACAGAGGCTCCTTGTCCAGCAGCAGGGTGCTAGCAGGTAGCCCTTGGTAGTGAGATGCATCTTTCTTTGTGTACTGCAGCACAAGCAGCACTGGAGGTTTCCTTGCAGTGTTTCCCAAGACCCAGCCCTGAGGCTGTTGCTACAGCCAGAGATAAACCACAAAATTAATCCCTAGTCCCTGGTCAGCACCACTCTGTGACAGTGTTGTAGGCACAATCTGGTTTTGCTACCAACAGGGAGTAGCAGCTGTCTGAAATGAGCGTTTCACAGCCTGACCTGCTCTTACTGGGCACCCACGTGCATTGTCTGCTTGTAATAAGATGCTATTATTCTCACTATAATTCTGTGTTACATTTCAGTTTGCTTTCTGCAAAACAGACCAACTATTCTTGTTCAAACCCAGTTCTAACTATTGTGAGTCCAACTAAAGTCTTGTTTAAAAGAACAATGGTTAAGCTGTAGCCACAGATCACCAGTCATGCCTCTCTAAAAAGTCAGGAAAAAGCTTAAAAAATTTAACCCCAGATGAGTTGTTAATCATGAATACAGGAGGCTGTTTTAGAAAGAGGTTTGCCAATGCAAACAGCATGAAAGACCAGCATGAATGCCACGTGAACAGCAGCAAACTCAAAGTAATTGAATGCAATATTCAGGGTTGATGCAGTTATTTATAGATTTGAGATCCATTTAAATTCAATGAGAAATGTAGATTCAGAGAGGCAGAGAATTCCAAAGTTGTCATTTATGACTGAGATTAAATGACGAAGAAATTGCATGTGCGTGATAAAGCTACGTGTGGGCCTAATTTGTGTCAATATGGATGCACATCAGTAATTGTTTGCATTTGGCCAGGAAAATATAAGGTAGTATGTCAGTGCTAAGTATTACTATTATGAAAAGGGATGAGGAGCTGGACAATACAATGAAATAGAATTCTGAAAAATAAAGTGGCATATACACCATTTTCAAAAGCTTTAAAAACATATAGATTAAGTATTTTTTTATATTAATTTTATTAATTTAGGTGCTTGGCAACAAGTTGTTAAAGCTTGCTGTATAGACCCATCATTCAAATTCGATCTCATCGGCTAGCCGTGACCAGATCTTACCTTTTCCTTTCTGTCAATATACATCACTTTAGGTTAATACAGAGAGTAAAGCATAGTGGAAAATGCAGGAATTGCTTAATATGCCCATGGAGGCTGGGAAACACTGTTCTTGCTGAAATGTTTTACCTTGGTATTTCTTATGCAAACATGCCAAAGACATATTCCTTGTTTAGGGACTGGAATTAGACAGACCACATCTATCCTGTTTTAACAAACACCTTTCCCACACCCCAGCTCTCTTTCTTTTTACTGCTAAATGTGCATATCCAGATTGAGTCTACATATCCTGTAATTTAGGAAGGAATCTGGCTTTGTCATCACTAAATGCAGATTCTGGAACTGAAGTTGGGGTCTTTCTTCTGCAGAATATTTTAAGTGTCTGGTTAGCAATGAAATGCCCTTAAATTGCCCTGAAGCCAGTAGAAGAGGACTTGGGACAAGACAATAAGTGGTGCTGAATATTCACTAGTGTGTCTTTAAATTTGTTTTGAAGTCTAGGATGATATCGAGACGTAGCATTCTCTTCAGTGCCTTAGCAGAGAGATCAATTTTAAGATTGAGTGCTAATTTTAAAAATAAATTCTACATGATCTCTTAGTTAAATTCTACTCTTTTTGCACTGGAGCAGGAAGCAGTATTTTATTTAGGCATGCTCTAGTTGTGTGTTGTATAAGATAAATGAGGATGACCAGGAAGAGATACAGTCTGTGACTTCAGGACATTACGTGGGAGGACACAGGAGTCTGTTTGTTGATGGGAAGGCTAAAGTCCTCAGGCTTTTCTGGACAAACCTAGCCAAAGTAACTGCCGCATTAAAAATAAAAATTGGGGGTTTAGGTTATGAAGATTCACAGGCTTCAAGTAAAAGACCCAACCACAGACTTAGTGTTCCTCTTAGCCTTTACAAACATGGGTCCTTAGTATAGTCCCACTTTGTGTGATGAGGAGCCAGGGACACTTCCCAAAGCCCAGCTGAATTACAGGCCAATAACATCCCCAACAGCACTGCCAGAGTGAAGGCTCGAGGTCCTCAGATATCTCTTATTTAGCAGATTGGTATAAATCCTTATCAACTACGAATTTTAGTGAATCTGATCTGTATTTACAACAAAGATGCAAATGAGCCCCAAACTAGGCTGTAAAAATCTCCATTTTACCTGCTTCTGCTGATGATTCCACATTGTTTCCCTGTCAAGCTGGAGAAACACATCTTTTGGACACATAGTCAAGGAGGGGGTCTGCATACCTGAGAGCTTATCTTTTCTTCCTGTTGTGTTAAGTTTTTAAAAAAATATTGCAGCTCCTGCTAAACCTTGCCTTAAGCAAATATCAGTAAAGTCCCTCTGGAAAGACAGGTCAGAGAAAGGAAAGGGAAAGTATGGAGTGACAACGCTTCACAAGGATGATTGTATAAATTACAGACATTCAGTTCTTACACATGTACCCAATGACCTTGCTTTTGCACATTTTTTTTCTGATCATATTATTGTCATGCAAAAGAGGATATACCATGTCTTCTAAGTAGAAACAACAAGTACATTTTGTATGTGCTTTTCTTCTCTGTCTCTGGCCTGCTGTATAGCCACGGTGTGCGGCACAGCAGGCAGCGCCCTGCAGAACCCCAATAGGCAGGAGTATCTCCTACTTGCTTCTAAATCCTGATTCTTCTGCGCAGCCCTAGAAAATCTCAGTTGTTGTGATATTTAGAACAGTAATGGAGTTCTAATTTCTTGAGTGCCATCAGGAGTGTAATCTGGGGATCTATCAAATGATTTTTTTAAGCGCTCTCTTTCCCTGACTTCCAGTAACCTGCAGTCCAAAACACTGAGGGGAGGATGATGTTTTGTTGACCTGAGCAGAGTGTTTTTTATAAAACTGATGGATGGAGTGCAAGTGCCTGAAATTCCAAGGTGGGGATTAAAGCAGCCTCACTGAAAAGTGTCAGGGGAGGTTTAGCCCTGAGTTTTCATCTCCCTGAAGCCACACGGGTTGTAAATATGTAATTTAGGGCAGGAGCTGACTGAAAAGTGTAAGGACATTGAGCATCTTGAAGACAGCTGACAGAGTGCCTGGGCTCTGGTGAAGTGCACAGCAGCACTGTATACACTTCCAAAAATAATGAATAAATCACTTGTTTTTTCAGGAAACCTATACCCTATAGAAACAAAGTTGACATGTCTTGTAAACTCCAGGGAGAGTACTTCCATGGCACTTTTTAAAAGAATACCTCTATAATTTTCTGTTTCTAGAACAATAAATTCTACTTAGCTGTAGATTGGGCTGTGTCAATCTATATAAGTACAACTGGAGATCGATCATCTGTTAAAGAACATTTGAGGCCAATGATGCCCAAAGGTCCATACTGACCTTCACTGCACGTATAAATATGCCTACTAAAGAACTTCTTATTCCAAGGATTGAAATTCTTTCTTTGCAATTTATATGAGCAGTTTTTTGTAAGAAACACTGAATTCCTCATCAGCCTCCACACAATGGAGTCAAAAGATTTTACAATAATTATGTAGCACATCTATAGTGTGTGAGTTGAACCAACTAAGCAGACACCCCAAGGAGAAAATAGCATCTCAAACCAATAATTTAACTACCTGACCATCTTTTCTTGAAAGATGATTGCTGTGTGAAAATCAAGATCTTCTGCAGTACCTCATAGCAGGCACCCAAAAATCATAATTTCCAGTTGTTTTGTAGCCCACAGACAAATATTAATCTCTTCGAGCATTGTAGAGTAGTAATTGAGTAGAACAGCTGCTGGTCCAAAGAATTTTCATGGACTTCAGGTCTTGCCCTAAAGATTTGTTATTGAATCTAAGTTATTGAAGTTATTGAATCTAAATGAAAACAAATGGTAAGGCTCTGATACCATCTTAAGCAATAGTTACACTAGGGAAGTATCTGTATTTTTTTTCTCTTTAAATACTGCAGTGTTCTGGGAAACTTCAGAGTTTGCTGGAGTAATACTGCTTTTTCTCCATCAGCTGTATTTATAATTCTGTTGTCTCTCTGAGCCAAAATAGGCAGCCAAGCTTACTCTTGTTACTGTTATTGTAACAACAATACAAAAGTTAGGGCATTTTTCAAATTGAAGCCCAGTGGAAATAATCCATTTTTGCAAGCAGAGAGAGATAACAGGATCAGGCTGGCTACAGTCATGTAGTCAAGTCACAGTCCTTAGAAAGCTTCCAGAATATGCAGCAGTCATCAAATTCTTAGACGTCAGTCAGTCTTTTAGGGTATGGTTAATAAACAGTGACCTGATTAATAACCTGTAATAACCTCTAAATTAACAGCCAGAACCCCTAGAGCCACCATCTCTAGTAAACAGATTGATGTGATCCTTTGCTGATGTCTTTCTATGTATTAAAGACAGTGTTGTGTTCAGCAAAATACACAGTGTTTCTTCTTGATTCAAAACACAATTTTATGAAAACTGAGTTCAAATTTCCAGCTAAGCAGGTGCCTACAGACACAAGCATCTGTCAAATCTCTCAGAATCATCTAGATACTATACGTACATCTTTTGAATATCTTGCTTCAAGGGTTTTTTTCTGTGATTTTTTTTTTTTTAGTACAGAAGTTGGTAGCTACCGAAAGAATCTGTAATGAGGCAAATAAGGAGTATTTATCCCAGTCATTCTTTGTACCTTACTGAGGGCTGTTTTATCATTATGCTACTGACCAGAACTTTAAACAGAGAAACACATAGGGAAAGAAGGAGCTTGAAGGTGCATTCACAGAGCTTAATATTAGCCTCTAGAAGATAATCTATCCATATTTTTCCAAAGTGAAGAAACAGGGAAGAGAGATGAGGGAAAGAGCTTGCCAGAAACCAGTTCAGAAATGGAGCTGAAATTCAGTTGGTTTGACTTATCCTCTGGAGTAAGTGTGTCTTACTACAGTAATTATAGGAGGAAATTTAGGGAGATTAGCTCAAATCTCTGAATCCAGTTACATATGAATTTAAACTCTGAAAAAGCAAAGTAATTCTCCCTTAGCTTGGACAATTCACACCTAATATCACTTATTAGAAAAAAGTAACACAAACACCTTTGAACAGTATCATCTGCCAAATCCTGAGACAGTGTTCAGTACTTATGAGCAAAACTTGTGCATGTCCTACATCCATTCAGCTGTGGGTAGAATTAGTCATGCTGGTTGACAGAGTTAATTGAAATTCAGTCTTTTTCTCCTTCACTGAGTTACTGATTGACTTTGCTTTTACAGGTCTAAATTATTCATTGAAGAACCTATGAAAATGAATTTCAGCCTCTTGGTTATTTGTGAAATGTCCACTGTGACAGGGAAGCTTGTGATTAATTATGGGAATTGCTTTTGTTGCTTCCTTTCTTGCAAACTTTTCAAGCAGGAGGATAATGCCAAATACACTGCATATTCAAACATCACTTGAGGCTGGGGAGGGAAGAAATAATTTGATTTTCACTGACAGGATGCCATACACCTATATGTATACAAAAAAAAAGAAAAATCACTGCATTTCAAGTGGAGATGCATGTATACAGGTTTGAGCTTATTGACCAGATGTTAGGTGAGACCTGTTGAAAATTTAATTCACTGTGGAATGAGAAACCAGATGAATTTATACAGAAATATACAAAGAATGGAGGATGAGTCTCCTTAACACAGCAAACAGCACAAAAATATTCATCTGTAATTAAAAAACAATTTGAAACTCAGATTAATTGCCGATTAAAAAAAGAAAAAATAAATCATCTTTGAATTCAGTCAAGTGGGCTGTTACAACATGCCCCAGATTCAGCCTGCTAGAAAAGCTTACCTTAGTCCATGCAGTTGGTCTTGCTCATTGTAAAAGAAGTATTCAAATGCTTGAGAAGCATTTCTATGTATGGGAATTTGAGTCAATTTAAAAATTTATTAGCCAACACATATCAGCTTACTTTTTCTTAATCATAATAGCATTTAATACATTTATTCTGCTTTATCAGAGGCAACCTGACAGTGGGTAAAATCTTAATGCTGATAACAAGTCATTGAGCTATGCACGTACATAAACCAATTTAAACTTCAAGCATCTCTAACATCCTCTTATTTGAGACAATTAGGTACACACATACCTTTCAGTGACACCAGTTACAGTTAATGATATGGGTAAATGCAGTGTTTATAGCTCCTCCTGTATTGGGGCTACAGATTTTGTGTTGTGATAGGACAGAAAAGATGGATGGACTAAGAATTTACAGATCTCCTGGCAAGAATGTATTGCCATGTGTTTTTTAGCCTTAGCTGATTTTCAGCAGATGGCACTGTAAGAGCATTTGAACTGAATTCCCAAATACGTTCCACATATTATGTTGTAGATATAAATTAGTCTCTAACATTGAAATTTGACATTTCAAGATAAATGTCTCTATTTTAATGTTTTTTTGAATCAGTGGGAGAGAGGATATCAACTAAAAAATAAAGTAATATATCAGTGGTTTGGGATACTTCATTTTTGATTGTTCCACATACATCCAATAATAACATGGTTATTTTAAATTAAACTAAGATGCAATCCAGCCTTTTCTCATACATCTATAAGATTTAGTTTTTAGAGTAATTTGTCCTGATGATTAAATGCATGTTATGCACTTCATGTGAGGAGAAAATGTCAAACTGGGGATTACATTTTCTCTCTGGATATTTGACCAGTCTTGTGTGAAAGTGAGAACAGAATTGAGCCAGCCTATCTATCAGTCTCTACTGAGCATTTCTTGGAAGCCCTTTGCTCTACTGTCTCAAGCCTTTACACATTGATAATCACAGTGGATATGGACATTTGGCTTTGGATCAATATTTGTCTTTGATCTCAGTCTTTCAAATATTAAAGCTGAATACAGCAGCATTTAACTTCATCCTCCAAACACCAATTCAGTGGCCAGTTGAACCACTTCTTATCCCTCCTTCATGCCGGTGTCTGATCCCCTTTGTGATTCAACCCTTATACCTCTTATTCCTTTCTCAACCATCAGTTCTCCAATTGCTTTGTCTTAAACTAGGTGTTTTCTCCACAACTCTTCCATTGTTAATTCTCAGTGGGCCCCTCATTGCCACCTCCATCATCTGTTAGTTTGCTCTTTGCTTGTTACAAGGTACAGGGGAACTGCAGCACCGGGCACTGTTGTGGGATTCCAGCCCACTCTGACACTCCTCAGGGAACCAAAGATACTAAGTGAAAAGCAGACATGTCAGGGTTAAAAGTGAAGTGAAAGAACTGTTATGCAATATATTATAGTCACAGAACAACAGAGTATGGGTTCCAAAGAAATAAGAGTTCTGAGAAAAGCTGAGAACATACATGGTATTTCTGAATCGTTAGCTGATCCAGTTGTTACAGTTTGTTAATACAGAGTGGATCAGTGAATTTTCTGTTCAAGATGACAGGCATTTTTGACAAATCAAAATTTGAAAACACTAATTTTCCAGGAAAAATAAAATAATTATTTTTTCTTTTCAAATGTCCTATTTTTTTTCAAACTTCATAAACACTCTTAACCTTTCAAATTTCTCTATCTCCGCATACCATTCTTCTTTCCAGAAAAAAACAACCAACCAACCAAACAAACAAAAAACCACAACACAACTTGAAGCAGCTCAGAATTCAACACCAGCATCTTTAGGGTGACAATTCCATACAGCATATGAGAAAGAGCTATTCAGAAAGAGAGCAGGTTATGGTTACCGCTTGGAGTTAGGTTTTCCTGATACCTTCACCGACTTGTGGACTGTGAAGATAATGCTAGCTCTGCCTGACAGAATAATGGGAACTCTTTTCATAGAAAAGCAGACAGATAATAAGAATAGTGACTGTTGAAGACCTGTGTGCACCTTCAATAAGTCCCTCGAGGAATATGGGAATTACTTTTTTATAAAGCACTTTGGTTTTCATTTAATTGACATACTATCTATAGCTCTGACTCAGCACTGCACTTGGCTAATTTCTGTGTGCTTTTACTGAGATGAATAAAACAACAAATGTGCTTGAAGTTCATGAATCACAGCAATGTTGAATTGCCTTCTGTTCTGCATGGAGCCCACCACACCTCAGAATTCAGTGCCCAAATGATGAAGCCTGAGTGAGTCTGGTGAAGTATGAGTCTGAGATATTTGTGAAGAAAGAAGAAAGATTGCTGAATATCTTCAAAATCACGGGATAAACATGCAACAAAACAAATGGATCATACATTGGGGGATGCAGGTAGGAGAGCTAAGAAGTATATGTGAAGTGTCAGAAGAATTATGGCTGGTAACATTTATGTTAAACATAGTTGGTTGGTGGGTAGATGACATTTCAGGGACAGACCAGCTGATTGTCCCCATAGGCCATAGCTGAATTCAGAATGTTGAATGGAGAGTATATGGAAACACCCAAGAGTTCTTTGTGTGAATAACCAAAAAAAAAAAAGGGAACAAGTGCTCCTTACAGAGAAGTCATATTTTGAAGATCGATCACAAAGACTTTTCAGTTTGGCTAATTAAAGATGTATAAAACAGTATTGGTGGCATATTATACCTGATAAATTGCTTATAATTTCATTTGGCTTCCATGATGCATCTATCAAACCTCTTAGTCATACAGGAAAATCTGGGAATTATCTCACTAAGTCTGCTTGAATAATCCTCTTTATAATGCAAAGAAATAAATGACCTTTAAGCTTAGATTTGTGTAACTTTCATAATTTATCTATGCATTGTCAAGAAAAAGATGTTATCCCTTTCCCTGTCAAGGAAAATTATTATTTTTATTAAAAATCTATCCACTTATTGCATTCAGCTTAATGTTAGGGACACCAGAAGTACAACAACAGACCAGTTCAGAATTCTATCTCAGGTCAGGTATCCAAAACTACTGCTGAGAAAAAGTCCCCTCAAATGTAAGTAAATTTGACATGTTTTTTTGCTGGGCTAAAACAGGATGAATCACATAGGAACTATAAAGGCCATATTACATTGCTTTTCCAGAAGTTATTAAAAGTACAACATTGATTTGGCTTTTTCCCAAGGAAACAGTATATGTTCCATCATGCTATGTGACTGTCTATTTGTCTCCAACCAATAATTTCTGAAATTGTGGGCTAATTTCAGCCAAATTTGAGCACTATGAAGGGTGATATGGGGCACATAGTTCACATGTTTCATGTGATAAACAGAGGAGTAGAAGACAAAGACTTTGACCTGCTGAAGGTCTGTAGTGTCAGATCAACTGTATTATTAGACACCAGACACCTCAGGAAAGAGGCCTTGTGACTCTCCCAGTGCTAGGAGAAGGCTTGCTTGGAATTTGTGTTTAATTGGGTGTTGGCTATTACAACCACAGGTCACAAAAACACAGGACACCAAGCTCCAGTCTGCATGTCCACAGAAGTAACTGCTTTTCAGAAGCCTTTTTTTTTTCCTCTCAGTGTCTGTCTTTTGAAGATATATGCTTTCTTACACATTTTAGAAACCCAGGCCTTTGTAAATAAGGTTACCTAAATATACAGTTACAATGGAAAATCTGTGATTGCAAGGTTCAAAACTGGTCCCACCTCATCATTTTTTGCAAACTGATTATATTCCTTTGGCACATAATTGCACACCAACAGATTTGAAACTGAAGAACTGTACCTGATTTAGTTATCCCTGTACAAAGGATAATGTGCAGTGAGTTGTTAACAGTGGCAAATGACTTATTAGTTACTTGATATAGGTGAATGAGTGGTTATTACTTTCCCAGATGTTTATATTCATTTCCTTGACATTTTTGTTAAAAAAATATAAAAGAATAACTATGCTGCAGCTCTTATGCAAAGATGTCTGTTCCTGAGCAAGGCTGCAGTGGGATTATGCGGCAGAAGGAATCTCTAGAGACACTGTGACTGACTCACACCAGCACTGGCTGAAGAAACTGCATATTTCCCTCTAAACACAAGAATTTATTTCAGTTTAATAAGAAAAGTAGAAGCATTTCTTTGCTTGGGAGAACTTCTATGCAAGCAGAGACACTGTCGCAATACAGCTGTCAAATTTTTAAATTTTATTATCTGTGCAGCATTTTACTGACAACAGAAATTCCCCCCAAAACAGCTATTTTTCTCTCTGTTACTTATTTCTGCCTCCAGAATGTCTTTTGAAGGTAATGCCCATTCTTCTTTCTCTTCCTTTAATGTTGCATCCTTATTTGGGAACATAAACATTTATTCAGATGTTTTAAATTGCTTGTCCTGAGAATAAAATCACCCCCAAACACACTGCCCAAACTACTTGATGTAGCTCTAGTAGCAGTAACTTAAATACTTTTATTATTTCCAGTGCATTTTAGACACATTTAGGTCAGTTCTTATTAATCGCTTGCTTTGCAGACATTCTCATATTCAACAGGGACATGAACCAAGTTAAGTGCATCATCATCCTGAAAACATATTAAGTGATTCTGACATTTATGTGAGGAAAGTTGTCCCTTTTCTGCAATAGATCATTTAAGATCTGTTTAAATATTATTACACAGGAAAGCATTTTCAGTTCAATGTTCTTGCTTGGTTTTTTTCAGCCATTCACCTCTTCCCCTACAAGTCAAACCAAATATCTTTGAGCTTTTAAAGATGGGGACAATAGGGAAAAAAAAAAACAAACAACAACACAGATATCAGAAAATGTCAGAGCAGAGGCCTTGGTATATGAGCTGCATATAGACTTGTAGCAAAGTGCAGCTGTGTAGGAGGGGCAATGTGGCTTCTAAGCCACTTTAGCTCAGCTGTTAAATGTCCCAGGGTAGTTTTTGACCCTTGATCCTGGTTCTTCCTGATACTGTTTAGCTGGTCCTATATAGGTCTATCTACAAGATTTAGACATGTTTCTGTTAATCCATTAAGCTTCACATTTGTCCAGCATCCACACCATTTTGCTGTGAATCATGCCCTTTCCAAATGCAGGACAGATTTTGGCATTAAAAGTTCTCTGCCCCCTTCGAGTTGCCAGCAGATCTCCTATGCAGAAGCAGAGTGGTTAAATACAAACAATTACCTATCACACATAGCAAGAAAACAAAGAGAGGTTAACTATGTACAAACACATATCACACATTGTAAGAAAACAAACACACAGGACGGAAAATAAAGCCATGAAGAGCCTGTGATGTTCTGGCAGAGCAGTGATTCACCACTGGGAAACTGCTATCTGCAGGAACCCTCAGCCACTGCAGGCAAGCAGGAGACCAGCGTGGTGGGAAGCTCCGGAGGGCTTGCAGAGGAGAGCGCAACAGCAGGTGCTGCCTCCCTGCTCGGCTATATCCCAAGCTCCACACTAAGAAAAGTGGGAGAAAGAGAAGGAGAAAACCAGCTTCTCTCCTGACCAGCTTAGGTGTGAACAAACAGGCTACTGGCACTGCTGCAGTGGAGCTGCTCCCGCTGCTGCGGTGGTTGCTGCTGAAGACTGGAAATCAAATATCACGGTAGATTTTTAGGTCAGCTACAGACCTTTGCCTGTGAGGATATGACTTTTTAAGCAAGGATGTGAAGTCTGACAGCAGTAAATTCTACCTGTATTTATGTAACCTATAAATTATGGTAGCCTCCTTCGTGCATGGCCTGGGATCTTCTCTCCAAAATGCCTCTCTTCCTCATCCAGTCTGTGTTTCGAGGACTTTTTAAAAGCCACATATGACTATGAGACCTTTGAAGATTTCTCTTACAGCTGTCTCCTATAACTTCTAGTAATTCTTGTCCCAGCTAAGCAGATACCATAAATACTGCTTTAATCCTTTTACCCAGAAACAGTGAAAGGACCACCTTTTACCCTACCTACGATGAGGAATAAAGGCTTCATCCAAGATCTGCAAAGCTCTGCAGCTTCAATTCACAGTAATTTAGGAGACAATTTTATTTTATTACAAACTGTATGGATACGTAGACAGGAATATTAAGACATTCAAAATTTCAAAGCAAAGCTCAGTTTCGTGTATGTCTCTTTCAAACCCATTTAAAACCTGTTTAAACCTCCACCTCTTCATACAAAGCAAGAGAGTAATCTGAAAAAGTAAACAAAGTTTTGACATAACAAAGACTTTATACATGTGCTTAACTATACACACAGCATTTAATCTAAATTTCAGTGGCATACACAGTGGTCTGCAGTGGTATACATAAATCTACAGGCTTGGGGCTTGCTTAAATTTCAGCTTTGTAAGAAAACTGTAAACTAGATAATTTCTATGAGTCAAAATTGAAGTGTTTTTCAGAAGGGATAGTTTTGTGTGTGTATATGGAGGGGGGAGCTCTGTAAAGACTAAGTGAAAGTACTATTACCAATATGCTTGTAGGAGGCAGGGCCAATTATCTTTGGGGTATACAGGGCTTTTATTTCCCTTACTCCTCCTAACACCACTTACTGCAGTGTCTGGTCATGTAACAGCAGACAAGCTGCATCACTACAGAACCATCACATGTTTTTCATAGCTTGCAGACCTGGCAAACCAGTGTGGGTCATTGCAAATAGTTTGTTCTTTGACCCAGAATCATATGGAAGTGCAGCTTTTCATACTGTGTTTGTTTGAGAGAAATGCCCAAAAGCTATTTTTATAAATTGAAGACAAATTTTATTTGAATGTGAGCTAGAATGTTAACTCCAAGTACCTTTCAATTTTTGTGAGGATCTGGATTTGATGCCGTTTGGGGCATAGACATGAGTCAAGGCTTGTAAGGCTGGCCCCAGTTTAAGAACACCTAAACCAGCACTTTTAAAATTAAACATGGACTGTTTAGCAAGCTTGTGATTGCTTTAACAAATGCAGGCTATTTACTTCTTAGAGGCAAACTCTCTCAGCATATATTCAGTAATATCTTTTTTCAGGACTCATTTTTTTACTCCTTTTCTGTTCCCTGACCTGCTCCTAAGTGCCTGGACCTCTCCCTCTCAGGCTGCGCTGTCAAATATCTCAGATTACTTCTGAAACTTGTGGCTCACTTTTATTTTAACAAGGTTATTTTATTTTGCAGTCACTGATGTTTTTCTTGACCTTGTCTTCTTTCCCTAGGATGGATTAACACATTGCTCTACAAAAAAAAAAAAAAAAAAAAAAAAAAAAANAAAAAAAAAAAAAAAAGAAAGAGTGGATGTAAGATGGATACAAATAACTGTAAAATGTGTAATGCTTCATACAATTTATTCAGCGTGGTGCACTTTCAAAATTAATTATACCTAACAGACAACTAAGACTGAGGGGGTTTATGTGGGGGACTGAAGCTAACATATATAAAAGCAATGGTTTCTCAATGAACTGAAATTTTAGTAGAATGACTTAATTGAGAGTAAGATCTAAAACCCCCCACAAGGAACAAAGTTGAATGCCATTAATTTGAAGAAATTATGCCTTTGGCTGCTTTTTCTGGAACATTCTTTTCAGACTGCCATTATATCACTACTTCCTTTCTGAAATGGGCCTGGGGAATACAGGATTTTTATTTGCTGCTTGTGTGGGTTTTATATGGAAAGATTTGATATGAACTGCAACTGACATCATTAAGCCCCTTTTGTATCTAGGATACCAGTACAACCTGAATATTTGTGATTGAAAGTATTCACTATCCTGAACAGAATTCAGTTAATAATTTATGTGGGTATACACGTTGATTCCAATTAGCTATATTGCACTCTCCCAAATCCAGGCCACAAGTTATGAATGTAGTGTTTTACATGACATGTAAGAAGCACAGGCCAAAACCATTACTACCACATGCAAAAAAAACCCGCGTTTCTTCAGCACTGCAAATAGTTCTGGCAGACTCTGCAAGGTCTGAAGATGTATCACAGCAATCGTTAACCTGTGTGCTGTTTGCCAAAGAGCACTGTAAAGAAGCGAAGAGAAATACTTTTTACAGTAGGCAGACTACTGCTGGACTGAGAAAAGCCAGCTGTACCTACTTTGTAAACAATGACTTTGACTAGATGAGACCAACCAACAAGAATCAAGTTAGTACAAAGACAGCATTCTCTGCTTACAGGCTGTGACAAGCACCCCGGCTCCTAGATTCACAGCCCACTCTCCAGGTTGCCTAGGTTTGTGGAGCCAACAAAGTCAGCAGAGGTTGCTGAAGATGTGACGTTTTTGTCTCCAGACAACTTAGACCTAGAGCTGACAAGTCTAGGAAATTTTACGCACCTGGAACACCACAAATTCACAGCACAGAATAGAGGACAATAAACCCAAAACAAACAGAGAGAGAAAAGTTGGGGGTGAAATTAAATATCTAGGCCCAGATAATACCTTATATATATCTTAAATATGTGTCTCAGCTGAATACTAGAGGCATGTTTACTCTGCTTCAATGGTCCTGTGAGGCTACAAGTCTGCTCAGAACTGCCCCATCTGAGCACCCCAGTCCTAGTATACTTTCAAACCAAATCCTCCTTGTCTATTTAACATCTTAATCCCCCAGATGATTTCCAAATATCCTTCATGGACCGGCATGATCAAGGTCTGTAGTGAAAATGGCAACAGATTCTTTTTTCTTTTAAAAATTATGGAAGACACAAAGCTCATCATTTATATCACAGCCCTGACCTAAGCGGTAGGAGACTTGAGTTGAAATCATTATTTATCATAACTTCAAAACTATAATTTTGAACTTCAAAATAAATGAAGGTAGCTTGAATTGACCCTAATGGTTTGAGCACTCACCTGGGAGAGAAAAACCACTGGATTTTGTTTTTCTGATCACATTATATATTACTAATTATACCACAACCACATTATTAAAAAACAGAGAATGAGTGGCAAGTTCCATGCTGTACATGTGTTTGACCTAAGAGGAAAAAACAATACCAACCAAACAGAAACTCCCAGCCAATAATGTTCTTAAACTGCCATTTACCAGAGGTTTAACCACATGGGGAGCAAACACTTGTTCTGTAAGGACAGAACTTCATTCCCCCGAAGAATTGCCACTCATTTGGACAACAAAAAGGAGGTGATCTGGTCTCTATGAGTACTAAAGAAAGGACCCCTTTTTTCTCTCTGTGTCTCTTACTAAAACTGTGTCCTAAGATAACATAAAATTCCTGCATGTCATCACATGAAAACAGAGGCTTCATACTAAGTAGAGTCTATTGTCTTAGCAGCTGAAACTGCAGAACAAAAAGCCCCAACCCCCACATCAAATGAACAAGATTAGAATCACAAAGTGAGTATTCAAAAGCAGGGAAGTGACAGAATGAAGAATGCCAGAATTTTCTTTTTAACAATTTTGTCTGTAAGTATATGACTGCATATTATCAAAAGGTCACCAGCTTTCATTTCTTGCACAAGAGTGAACAGTTAATATATTCAATTTAATGAGTAGTTATGTTTATTTTCTTATTGTTGTGTAGATAGCTCCATGCCCTAATACAACACATTTCAAAAATTTCAGAGCAGTAAGAGGTGATATTAACCTCAGTTTTATGGCTCTGGAACTAAGGTATGAAGAAAATGAGATGCAAGGTTTTCACTAATTTCAAATGACAATTTGGAAATAATTAGAAGTTAATTTTTCACAGCATATGATCTTGTACGGCACATCATATATTCGACCGAATTTCATTTGCAATTGCCATAGACTTTATCTAAGAATCAGACATTAGTGTCTCACATTAGATACACAGAAAAACATGCAGTTTGTAGTTTTCCATGAGAAGTTTAGGTGAAATAACTTGCCAATAATTTCTCACGCACATTATGGAAAAGCAAAAGATGATACCACATTTCAAGGACCAGGAAAGTCTGGTTAATGCTGGGAGTAATTAAGACAAAAGATGGATCTTTTGGAGGTTTAACTCAGTTTTTCTTGATCATGTGTGAACTGTGATTTTCATGACATAACAAAAAGCATGTCCTTACAATAAAACCCCCCCAGAACATTACATTTCTAATACTGAAAGTAACCTTAAAAATAATGCAGTTTGATACAAAAAGTAGAAATAGCTTTTCTCTCTCTCTCTTTTTTTTTTTT